>JAUMHD010027104.1:0-14542 GCA_032359135.1 Ulvella scutata
CTAATGGCAGGTGCAGCCGAAGCTGTAGGATGTTCAGCGACTCAGGTCGCCATTCTTGCACTTTCACCACCACATAGTAGGAATCAGATTCCTGAATGCTTCTGCGGATCAGTCTTTGGGGAGATACATACCTCACCGTCGCGCGAGGTGGGTGCGGTAGGAACAGGAGCTCAAAGGAAGACCGAACTCATTCTCAGGTTCACAACCAAACATGCTCCAGAAACCAAACATGCTCCAGAAAATGTTGCTAAATAGGGAGCAGGTATCTGCGGCTTCTGGAGAATCCCCCTGTGGTCGCAGAAGTGTTAGAAGGTCCCGGGGGACCAGCTGGGGCCAGCTGCCGGCGTGGATGCTGATTAGACATACAGGGCAAGCGTCCACCTTCTAGGTCAAAGTATGGTGGGAAATCAGTCCCAGAAGCAGGACCCTAACAGGCTTTCCTCTCAAAACGCGTACAAACGACTTGAAAATTTCCCGTGAGGGATCTCACCTGGCCTCTTCACTATCTGTCCTGGTTGGCTTTCTTGTCAAGGATTGTGGCCTTCCCCTGCTTGCTAGCTGGGAGCTTCTCATGACTGCATCAAATATACTGATGCATCGACACTATATTTTTGTTTTCTCCTGTCTTGCTTTACCACCCGTTCCATCACACGAGCGACTATCCAGAAGAGTTAAGATTGGTAAATCGATCCAATCCCATATTCCCACAACCTCGTCTTCTGCGTCTTACAATCATGCTCGTGAAGCAAGCATCAGTTGTCAGCGACAAACAATTCTAGGAGACGTTAGGAATAGCCTGTGTCGGTTCGTATTGCAGGACCCCAGGGTCACTTCCTGGTTGGTGCTCGCTCATGACATGAGTGCTGTCATGTGTGCAACTGCGCAGCTTGCACCTCTGTTGTCATATAACTCAGTAAGTGCTATGGTTATCTAACAACATTGATTGTATCATCACGGTCATTGCTGCGATCCTGTCCGCACCGACACGAGTATTGGTGATTGGGAGATGCAAGACAGCCAGCGAACGGTGTTCTCAAGGCACAAGTGCCAGATGGTTCTGTCTTGTGTTTGCGATCGCTGTGGGGGCTGAGAAATCTCGCGCAGAACGCGTACCGTTTTCGCAGTTGTTTAGCAGTTCGTGCGTGCACTGCATCGCCGGCGCTTTCGCTCGTTTCTGTCGAGTACAACTGTCTATAGTATTTCTTGGTGTTTTTCATTCGGGAGGTCTGTTCGTTGTGGCTGAGCACAGCGAATTGGCTGCAGACACGGTGATGCGTTCCTGCGAGCCTCTGCAACACTGCATCTGAGGAATTCCCCTCCCTCATAGAATATGGGTTGTGCATCTAGCACCACCCCACAGGAAGCTGAAGCGCATCGAGCGTTTCAGGCCTTGGCTGACACAGATGCGTATGCCAGTGTCTCAGAGATCTTGCAGCGATCACAGAACAAGTCCATGGTGAGTGTGCACACCTCAGATACATCTTCTTCTGCAAGGTGGCATTCTATCCCAACCTCGCACTTCCGCCTTCGTTATGGGTGTGTCAGCCTGGGAGGGCAGTATCCAAATGACCCCGTCCGAGAGAATCAAGACCGTTGGGTTGTCCATATCCCTTATGGTGGAAACTCTGAACAAGCACTGTTCGGGGTGTTCGACGGGCATGGGGATAACGGCACGGAATGTGCAGCGTTTGCTGCTGTAAAGGTGAGAACACTACACCCCACTGCGCTGCCTGCCAGTTTTCCTGGCACTGAATGATGTCTGTTGATTGTCGTTGTTCTTGCATCATTCAGATATCGAAGGGGCTAGCCGTGGATCCTAGTTTCAATTCATCACCAGAGGTGGCTATGCGAAATGTGTGCACCAGAACGAATGATGCGCTGCGAGTTTCGGACATTGATGACACCATGTCTGGCACCACAGCCCTCATGGCCCTCGTCAGAGGCTCGCAGCTTGTTGTAGCCAACGTAGGGGACTCCAGGGCAGTGCTAGCAGAGCGAAATGGGCAGGACCTCGTCGCAAAAGCGTTGTCGTGGGACCAGACACCGATGCGTCCAGACGAGTGTGCAAGAGTCAAGTCAGCGGGAGCTCGTGTACTGTCGTTGGAGCAGCTACACGGCGCAAAAGACTCCAGCGTCCAGGAGTGGTCGTCAAAGGTTTGTCCATACCACACCATGCATGCCCTGCATGTTGGTTGCCCCTGAATGCAGCCTGTTTAGGGGCTGTGTTGGTCCTGTATGCTCAGCATGTTGGCTGCATGCAGCACTGCCTTCGGTAACCTGCTGCAGTTATTCCAACGCAGTCGGGACATGCTGACTGCGAAGCATATGACTGTGCGAGTGAGTAGCACCTTTGTTGGCTATATGGAGGTTTCAGGGACCTTATGCGGTTGATTGATTTGCTAACACCTGGTGAGGAGATAGGTGTTGTGGAGCCGTGCATGCAGGCAATGGGTATGACATAGTGTTTGCATGCCCATGCTTTCACTTCTCTGACAGTAGAACTTGGCGCACCTGCAAGTATCCACAGACGGATGCACTTTCTTTGTTGTCTGCCAGGCGTATGCCGAGTGCCACATGCGCTGGTAACCTGTGTTCCTTTGGCCGGATTCTCTGGACCAGTGCAGCCTATGCTCTGTGCAGGGTGTTTTCATATGACTTCAACGTACAGTATAAGCCACGATTTGTCGGACCTGTGATAGCTCGTTTGCACTTTATGTCAGCTTTTTCTCAGGGGAACAAACTATATCTCTGTACACAATACACGGTCAGTTCGGGCTACACACTCGTCGAACTTTGTTCAGGGGACATAGGTGCACAACGAATCGGGACTCGACTGTATATGTGTAGGAGGAGGCGTCAGGGTGCGCTCCGCGGCTGTGGTCTCCACATGGAAAGTTTCCGGGAGCGGCGTTCTCACGTTCAATCGGGGATGCATTGGCAGAGGAGATCGGAGTCACGGCACATCCAGAGCTGCACACACAACGTCTTACCAGCCTCCATCCGTTTTTTATCATTGCTTCGGATGGGCTGTGGGAGTTTGTGCCCAGCCAAGCTGCAGTGGACATAGCCATGCAGTGTGATGACCCACAGGATGCAGCAGCTGCCCTCGTGGCAGAGGCAAAGCGTCGGTGGATGCTTGCCGATGAGCGCATGGATGATATCACCGTAATTGTTGTACAGCTGATGGTGCGCCACTCACACACAGGCCACTGCATGCCACGTTTGGGGGGGGGGGGTAAATGCATGGATACCGCTGGGGAGTGCATGAAGCGCGCTCAGTGCCTGTGGCAGTAGTGCTTGGCTTGGCTGCCTGATACTCCAGAGTTCTAAGTCGCGCGCAGAAGAATATCGTGTAGCGTGCTGGGGGCAGCGACATGCGGCGCGTGCTGGCATTTGGCTGTTTCGTTCCATGCGTATTTCAACAGCACCCAGCTATGCCCTGTGCCTGGCACACCTGGCGGCGGCAGCAGCACGAGTCAGAGCATGCATGCAGGGTGCGGGCGGTGCACTTCCAAGTGGAAACTGTTCAGTGGCCCCAGGGGATCTCGCCCTCCTGAATCCGCTGCGCACTGGGCCAGATGCACCACGCTTCATCGAGTCCACAGAAATTGGTGCCACCCCAACATCCCTACCACCTGCTCCTTTGGTGCGGGGCTTCGCAAGTGGTGTAGGACTGCGTGGTAGCAGAATGGGTAACAGAGGGCATGGATCTAGCACAGGGAGAATAGGGATGTTTCCTGCTGCTCTGGGCAGCTCAGCGGTGCTTTGCAGTGCCTTTGACGAGCTGGTGGACCTCTGGCGACTGGAGGCAGATGTGAAGGGCGAGCTGCAGGACTGCGTACAGCGCTGCGAGTACCAGCAGGGTGACGTTGTGGTGGAGCAGGCATGATCTTCCTCCTCCTGTTCTTCCTGTGGCGTGAGCATGCAACTGGTTTCTTTTTTTTTTATTGCCAGAGGTTATTCAACTATCATTCTGATGACAGGCATTGGCCTGCATTCAGTTCCCATTCTTCCAGTGGCAGCGCACCTGCTGCGCTGCTGGCCTTTAAGCACTGTCTACACGTAGTTGCAGGTGGGCCAGTTGCAGTCTGATCAATTGACAAAGGCTCGAATGCAGGGGGAAGCGGGCTTCGGATCATGCATACTTGAGGTTGGAAAGTTGGATTTGGTGATAGCGACCAGTCGCGGCAAGCTAGGCGGCAAGCGAACGCTGGCGCACTCATTTGTGGCAACCCCTGACCGCATGCCTACCTTTATGCACCTGGGTGTCTTTGCTGCGCAGGCACGCGCTGTTTCCATTGTTGCACGGGCACCCAGTGTCATCTGGCTGCTAGAGCGCTCTGCCACTCGTGCAGTGCTTGGAAAGCGTGCCTGGGATGCGCTACCATACCTGCGACGGGTGAATCTGCTTGCGTGCATGTCGCTGGGGCAATTGGACCGGGTTGTTGTTTCTATGAGGCCCAAGGTGTTCAAGCGTAATGAGAGCATTGTTCAGAGAGGAGGTGACTCAGTGTTTGGGATTGTGGCTAAGGGGAAGGTGCGTTTCAAGAGTACCACATGTGCTGCACACATGTACGCAATGCAAGTTCTGTAACGTGCAGTTGTAACCAAATTGTCTTAAATTTTGTTCGCTCGATTCTATGTATAGCAACTCTCCTGTAAAACCCATTAAGGTAGTAAATAGCCAAATCATCTAACACAAAAGAACCACCAGATCAGTCGAATGGCACAACAGCACCGTCACGAAAGTCTTTCCCAGCACTAGTCAACATATTGCAATGCTCATTGGACACACACTTTCACTATATTCATACAACCCCTCCTTGATAACAGTCTTCTTCAGTATTTGAGCACAGCATATACACCTCTGCAAACTTTGCACTTTGAAGATTTGCTGGGCTTCCCGGCACGTTCAATTCTTGGCAGTCGTGCACCAGTACGACAGCCATGACATGTGGCCGTTGGGTGGCATCGGTTGAAAAGCACAGGCCCCAGACTCGCAGCCATGCAGGTGCACTGCACATTTTGTAACCCTGCGGGGACTTCCACGACTCACATCGCACTGACAGAGGGTGACTACTTCGGGGAGCTGGCGCTGCAAGGCGCCTTCAGGAGTGCATCGTCACTACAGGCAGACGACTCGGGGGCGTGGGCAATGTCGTTGCAGGAAGAGGAGTTCTGCAACTGCTGTGGACCTTTGAAGGAAGTCATCGCGCAGGTGTCTGCCCCCACATGATGCGTCACATGTTGCCGTGCGCAGTTTCTGTTGCAGCAACTGCGGAATCCTGCTGTGCGTCATGGCGGAAGCCGTCAACAGAGATGTGCAGCGTTGCACATCTCTGTTGACACTTTCTGAGCGTCAATGGCCCTTCAGACTCTGCTTGCACAATAACCGCTGTCTCCTCTTGCGCACTGCTGCACTGACGAGATATTCCTACTGTTTCACGGTGGTCATTTGATTGCAGCATCAAGAGTGGAAGCAGATGCACGCCCGGGCGGCAGAGGTGGTGGTGGGGGAGATTCCCCACGTCCCCAACACATCCTTGGAGGACTGCACTGTGCGCACCGTGTTTGTGCGCGGTGCATGCCAGATGTTGGTGCAGCTGGAGGTGCCATCAGATGATAGCATGGAGGTGGTAACGGCGAGAGTGTTCCAGGCTGATGCTGCTGTTGCACTGGGTCACAATGCTCTCATATCACGACAACGAGACATATCTCGCCAACTGGGGCCCAGCGTCTTTGTTCCAATGACCGGGGGTGTGCTGCGCAGCATGGGAGCTTGCGCTGAGGTCTTGGTGACAAGCGTCTCAGCTACCTTGAGCCAGCTGCTGGCGTACTCGCCCCTTGACCTCGCATCCACACAGTTCCTTGTTGCCGGCATCGTTGTGCGCCTCCATCCACGTCTGCATTGTGCCATGGGAGCATCTGCACCGATAGCTGTATTGTGCTGCACCATGTGTGCTAGTGCTCAGAAAGATTATGATGGCTTCGTTTGCAGCTTGCCCTGGAGGAGCTGCACCGTAACACCATCGTTTACAGAGGCCTATCAGCTCCATCTCTGCTGATCACGTATGCTGGGTATCCACAGCTGGCAGACCTTCGTTTTGCCAAGATGCTCAACACACGCACATTCACAGTTTGCGGTGCGCCTGAGTACATCGCACCCGAAGCCGTCCGCATGGTTGGCCACACAGACTCGGTAGATTGGTGGGCATTGGGCGTGCTTCTCTTCCGCATGCTCGCCGGCTCCTCTCCATTCTACGAGGAAGGTGTGGGGCCACCCTTGTGATGCATGCGCTCGATCCTCAATGTACATTGTCATCAGACCCATGTTAGGTGTCATGCATGTAGCGATGTGCAACACTGCAGTCACAGCAAGCCCCATGCGTACAGGCGACTCGGAGATAGCAGTGTTCAAGAACGTCCTGCACAGCACCGTGATGTACCCTGAACACTTTTCTGTGGAGGTGTGCGACCTTCTGGACGGACTGCTGGACCGCTGCCCAGAAACGCGCATACCCTGCGGCAAGGGGGGGTACATGGCTCTCAAGAACCATGCGTTCTTCCAGGGAGTGTCCTGGGAGCGCCTTGCCATGAAGGAAGTCATGCCTCCCCCTGCACTCATGGAGCGGCTGAAGAGCTGTACTGTTCTGCCTCCTGCTTCTATCAATCACACCGTTGCCAGTAACAAGAGGCCATCGTGGATGGATGAGTTCTGATCAATGTGGGGGAACATGGAAGCGAGTTGGTGTGCTCCAGGGGTTCAGGGGATGATTTCATGTGTATGCTACAAAAAAGCATGCGTGATGCTGTGCAAGTCTTTTTCTGTCATGAGTTTTTCCATCCCAGTATGCTCGTGGTTTGCCTGTGCGTGGTCATGTGCCTCTGCGGCACTCACTTTCGTCTTTTGAGGCTGCTTCGGCCAACGTCACAGAGAGTAACACCGTCGCCAACAGTAGGAGCATTGGGAGATGTAAGCTGTGATGTTTGTATCGGGTGGTTTTGTTCGGGGAGTAGCCATCCTGTTTTTTTTACCTCGGGGTGTCCTCGTGCCCACTACCCTCATGTTACTTGAAATATCTTGCTGATGTGCATCATGAAGAAGAGTAGGCAACGAGTGAGTCGGAGGCCTGCTTGTAGGTTGGTTGCCTGTGGGCTGAAATTCGGTCTTGCCTCTGGTTGCCCCAATCAGTGCGGCAGTGTCAAAAACTCATCTGATCAAAGGGTCTGCGTTTGTTTCTGTTGAAGCTCTAGACTGCTCAGTGTAATGCTTGTCGAACAGCTACCATGGGTGGTCACTTTTTGACTTTACACACTGTACTGTTGGGCTTTCTGGAGTGCACAATCCTTCCGCGCAGAATCTAATTATTCCAGCACTCTCCATTACACGTGTACTGTATTTGCCAGGTTCAGTTTGCAGTATATAGGGGGTGATTGGTTCGTGACGCGTCCAGCTCTTTTTGGGCCATATATGTGTACGCGTCAAAGCTTGATTGCAAGCACACCGAAACGCAGCTCCGCAGAAGGCTCCGCATACAAATGGGACTCTGCTAATCTAAGGACGGCACCAACGTGCGTTCGCCTCGGCGGCCGGTACACGAATTGGAGGTGAAGCAGATCTCGCTAAGACTTTCCTGTTGTAGAGTGCGAAGCACTCACAGAGCCGTGAACATGCTTTCTCAGTTTAGGAAGGCTGTTTCGTCCGAAGCATTCGCTTCCTTGCGTTCGTTTTCTTCAGGGGCACTTGTCTGCCACGGTGGCTTAGAAGACAAGGATAGAATCTTCACCAACATTTATGGCAAGCATGACATTTTCATTGACGGAGCGATGAAGCGCGGAGACTGGTACAGGTGCGAGATGAAGGCTGGTCGTGCACCTGCTATTCCACTGCATCCTTCCTCCGTGCATCCAGGAGTTTGGCGCTCATATGTTGCATTTTCATGGTCAAGTAGCTGTTGGACGGCCCCAAGCACTGTTTGGTTGTCCAGGACGAAGGATCTCTTGCTCAAGGGCAGGGAGTGGATCGTAGACCAGATGAAGCAGTCAGGCCTTCGTGGCCGTGGGGGAGCAGGTTTCCCGTCCGGTTTGAAGTGGTCTTTCATGCCCAAAGTTTCAGACGGTCGACCATCATACCTGGTGGTGAATGCTGATGAGTCGGAGCCAGGCACCTGCAAAGACCGAGAGATCATGCGCCATGATCCACACAAGCTCGTAGAGGGATGCTTGATCGCAGGAACAGGCATGGTGTGCTCCTTCGTACTCGTTTTGGGTGTGGATGGTAGGTCTCCATCTGAGCTTTCAGCAGTTTCTGCCTACAGGGTGCACGTGCTGGATACATTTATATCCGTGGTGAGTTTGTGAATGAGCGCAAGAACTTGGAGAGGGCAGTAAAGGAGGCCTACGCCAAGGGCTTCCTTGGGAAGAATGCATGCGGCTCTGGCGTTGACTTCGACCTCTTCGTGCATTACGGAGCGGGTGCCTACATCTGTGGGGAGGAAACTGCACTAATTGAGTCACTTGAGGGGAAGCAGGGAAAGCCCCGCCTGAAACCTCCTTTCCCCGCAGGTGTGGGCTTGTACGGATGCCCCACAACAGTAACCAACGTTGAGACAGTGGCCGTTGCACCAACCATTTTGCGCAGAGGCCCAGAATGGTTCTCTTCATTTGGTCGCAAGAATAACGCAGGGACAAAACTGTTCTGTATCTCGGGCCATGTGAACAGGTGCTGCTTGTCTCAGACCCCCACCGTGTGTTCTATATGTATGTGTAAGGTCTATGTGCAAGATGTGTTCAATCTTGCTCCAGGCTACCGAGTGTATGTGGAGGATGAGTTGAGAACTGTGGTTATGATTCTCTCTGATGTGTCTTTGTAAGCTGCTGTATAGTTGTTCCTGCGCTCTCGGCATGGCTCAAATCGCAAGGGAGCGTGCAATGGTGGGTGCTCTGCAGGCCATGCACTGTGGAGGAGGAGATGTCTATCCCCCTAAAGGAGCTACTCGAGCGTCACGCTGGTGGTGTACGAGGTGGCTGGGACAACCTGCTCGCCGTCATCCCTGGTGGATCCTCTGTGCCATGCCTGCCAAAGCCCATCTGTGACGATGTGCTGATGGACTTTGACGCTCTAAAGGAGCAGACCTCAGGGCTGGGCACAGCAGCAGTCATCGTGATGGACAAGAGTACAGACATCATTGATGCCATTGCTCGCCTCAGCTACTTCTACAAACATGAGTCCTGTGGTCAGTGCACCCCTTGTCGTGAGGGCACGAGCTGGGTGTACGACATCATGACTCGCATGAAGAAGGGTGATGCCTTCATTGAGGAGATTGACATGCTGTGGGAAGTCACAAAGCAGATTGAAGGCCACACGATCTGTGCACTGGGTGATGCTGCCGCATGGCCTGTACAAGGCCTCATCAGGCACTTCAGGCCTGAGATGGAATCTAGGATTAACGCATCAGGCGCTAGAAAGCTGAAGACAATTACGGCTTGAGTTCATGTTCTTGTGTAGACGCTGGTGCCTAGTTTGACAAGTGTTCTGCCTGCTGATAGTTTTGAACAGCGGTGAGTATACAGACTAGCAAGTGCAGAGCGGTTGTTGAGTTCGGTGAAAGTTTGAACGATTGCTATAGTCAACAAGCGAAGGCATGTGTAGTTTTGCACTCCAGCTCTGCATGCAGCTGCACTGTCCACGTGTGCCATGGCATGCCAGCTTCGTGCCTTCTTCGCTTCTGAGGTGGTGCATGCTCTGCTTTGTATTGGCTCACACTCGCAATGGGCACAATCAAGCTTTGAAGACATTCACAGCCCTGTAACTGCGCACTCAACCACAGAGTGCTCTTCTGCGGACAGATGCAAGTCCCGTGGAACAGCTGTCGACAGAATGATGCAGGATGACTCCATGCATTGTCTTCTTTCACATGTTACCTGTCACGCCAGCTGAAGTGCTCGCCAATAGCTGAAGATATTGATTCCCAAGACAATATGTATGACTTTAACGCATATCCCAAGCGTGCATTTGTGCTGGAACCTGCTGGTGTCGAATGTTCAGAGCCGGTCGTGTTCAGTACTCGCCCATTTGACTTGACACAACGTGGCATTTGATACACCATCATTTTGGCTGCGGTCTTTGTACGGTTTCGCAATGGTGTGGTGACAGGAAGCGTTTTGTTGACTGATGTGAGCCGGGGGAAGTGATGGCACTCTCGCCATTTGTTTACGCGCGCCATGTTTATTTCTGGGGGGCATGGATCGGTATGCATACGTTTCAATGCCTGTGGATAGTATTTTGCTGCGTTGTACAGTGTGCTGAGTTTGTTTCTGGAATGTAGCATGGCTTTGGGCAGGAGCAGCGCGGGCGGGGACGTTTCCTTCCTTCAACAAGACACCCACGACGGTGAATGACTTTCAAGCCGCTTTAACAACAGCCTTTGTTGATCGCACCGCACTTCTGCTGGCCAACGCAACTGATGTTGTAGGAGGAACAGGTGTGCTTCCAAGCTCTCCTTCATGCTGCTCAGACAGATGTACAGATGCATCCAGAAAACGAGTGCCAGATGTTTTGCACTGCAGGTTCAACGGAAGGCCGTCTGGTATTGATTGAGTGCTCTACACCAGCTGAACAGTGCTTCTCAGATGGCTCAGGTGAGCCTAGCTATACAAGCCTGCAAGGAGCGCCACAGTAAGTACCTTCGTGGATGTAACAGAACCAATTTGCAGGTGATTATGTTGCAGTCCTTGAGGAAGCGCTGTTGCCAGATGTGTTGCGGTTGCTGTCCACGCAGCAAGAGGCAGGCAGCATGCCCTCCATTCCAAGCGCCATCATCGCTTTGCCATCATCAGACAACATCAGTTTCAGTCCAGCGTCTGTGAGTCCTTTCGTGCAGTACCAGTCGGGCTCTGCAGGAGGCACGGCAATGTTACACAGATGGAACACGGGAGGGGCAGCCTTGCTCGACCTGGCAGTGCCCTGTGGGGTGTTCCTTGCTCCACGTGAGGAAGCATCCGTGATTGAGAGGCACACGAAAAGCAATAATGAAAGGGTGCGCCCTCATCCTCGTAGTCTGCGCACTGCACCTCTGATGCACTGGCACATGTCACTAGTTGGGCGCAAGCCCTTGATGCATGTGCACACCAGGCACATGCAAAGAGGGGCCTACAGCCGTAGGCCATCCGCAGTGTTGGTGCAGGGGTGGAGTGGGGCAGAGTTCGGCAGCAGTGTGAAGCTCAAGACTATGATCGACCTTGACAACAACTCCGTAGAGTGTGTGCCTGCGCGGACATGCGCCCCACTGGGGGGCTACAGCGTGTGGGCATCAATGCCACCACACAACAACAGCACGGGTGTCGTGCGCAAGCAACTGCTTGTGCTCTCACACTGGGATAGCCAAGGGCTGTTCCGATCCATAATATCTGTGCGATCTCACTCTCACCTTCCAGCAGCGAACTGTGAACTCTCCGCACCTGCCTACCCACAGCTGGCTGCATCACGCTGCTACGAGACAGTTTACATCATGGCACACTGGATGCACTTTCCATGAGTCTCATGTGGTGGTTCAGCACGTTGCCCCCTGTGTGCTGTGCCGGGGTGCTCCGCTGATGCTATGTGTGCTCGTATAGGGAACACACAGTGCACAGTCTGGCCTGATCGCCATGCTCTTGGCCGCAGACATACTCAGCAAACATGGGCAGGCCCTGAACTATGAGAGGGACATCATCTTCACAGCACTCTCGGGAGAGGCTTTCGATCTCATGGCGTCGCGGAAGCTGCTGTATGACCTTCAACACAAGCAGGAGGACCCACGTGCTGCAGAGAATCTCGAGGGCATCTCTTTGACTAACGTGCATGCCATTGTGGAGGTCGGGATGTTGGGCTATGATGCTGGTGCATACAACGGCACAGGGGGGTCTGGAGGAGGCCTCTTCGTCCACACCACCGCGACACAGTCTCCAGTGCTCAACGCTTTCCTCGCAGCCGGCAATGCTTCAAGCAGTGCTTCAACGGTACGTTCCCTTGCTTTCTTGCTTGCCACTGCAAAGGTTGCCAAGTAGGTCGCGGTGCTGGTGTTGAGCATGTGGGACAGGAACGTGACGTGCACTCTTGTTCCTGGTGCAGGTGAGCAGGTCCAGTCAGGCATACCTGCCACCCTCCTCCCTGCTACTGTGGCAGAAGGCGCTGCCGGACATGGATGCTGTGTATCTTGGTGACTTTGACAGCGAGTTTTCGAACAAGCGCTTCTGGAACCATAATGATGACGGCTTGATAGACTGGTCCCCCTCGCAGGTCGCTCGTGCAGCCACCATCCTCGCTGAAGCGCTGCATTCCCTCGCCACAGGATCTGCTGCAGATACTGAGCTGCAGGTGGATCTACAGGTACAGGCCCCTGTGTCGCCTGCCACAGTCGTGCACTGCAGGTTCCTGCCATGAGAAATGCGACATTGTAGGAGACCCTTGGGCACATGTGATTCTGATGGAGGCTGGAAAAGCAGAGTCACGTCATACTGTGATGATCCAACTGTGTTTCCAAGCAGCCATAGCTCTGTGAATGCAGGCTGTGGAGGCGCATGCAACAGAGCTCTTCAAGTGCCTGAGCAAGCCTGGTGGCCTACAATGTGATCTTGTCATGGGCATGACAGATCCTTTCAAGGGCACAGCAGAGCAATTTGTGAGCGTGCTAGTCGCCAGGCCAGACGATGAACAGGACGTCCGCAAATCCAAGAAGAACATCGAGGTCTTCGTGTGGGAGTATCTGGCCAATCGCACCCACGTTGGTACCCCAGAGCAGGTGTTAGACGGCGACGAGGCTGTCGACTGCAGGCACACCAAGCACCCATGCAGCCCTGGCCAGGTGAGCCTTGATCTGTGCATCATCACCTCCGTAACTGTTATGGGTGCAGCACAACAGCTGTGCAGCATAGTGGTACACCGTGCTTGCGTGGAGTGGGATAGGGACATGTGGCCTCCGCCTACAAGGGCGACATACACACAGATTCCTCGTATCTAAGCAGCAGCGTATTCTGCAGGTGTGCTTGCATGAGTTTGGGGGTCCTGGAAAGCCTGGCGGTAAGTGTGTCAACGCTACAGTCAAGTTCACGCCCTCTCATTCCACCCTGTTCACCTATCACACTTGTGAGAGCTCTGGTGAGGACGGGGAGGACACATCATGCAATAAGCGATGGGACGTTGCGGACAGCGACGAGCCCAGCCAGTGGGCATCACGACTGAGCTTGCCTCCAGACGCAGGATGGGCCGAGACATACAACGAAAAAATTACTGTTGATGTCAACCTTAGGGAAACGTCTCGACGAGACTTGGTTGTTCTAGTTGCTGGCCTCTGTTGCACTGTAGTTGTACTGGCCGTGGTGCTTGTGGGCAAGACACTTCACGGACGCTTCAAGATTGACTAACCTCGCAAATGATTGATGCTGCAAATATCGGAGGCGTTACTGAAGGTCTTGGTGTTAGCCCTTGATGAACGCTTGAATCGATTTTTCTCGCACATTTTACGACTGTGGTAGGCTTAAAACAGGAAGCTGTTGGTTGCTGTGATGAGGTTGTAGGTTGAAGCTAAATTGTGCATCAGTAGTCTGTGCCGCAGTGTAACCGAAGCATGTTGCAGCTGTCTGGCCTAACTTCATGGGATCTGGCACCTGCCGGTTTCAGACCATGAAAAATCGTGTGCGGTGCGACGAGTGCGTTTATTATCGACAGTGCCGCGGCTCACAAGCACAAAGAGTGCACCAGCGTAGGGAATCTGAAAACAAGCAACAACACAGAGACGAAAACCGCGCAACACACACCAAGGCAGAACAAACAGCCGAGCGCCGCGGGCCATCGCTGCCAACGAGGCACCAGCAGGAGAGACCACAGCGGCCAAGCCGTGGCCGCCCGGGATTTTTCCTGCAGGAACTGGTGAGAGGGGGAGGGGGGTGCCGGAGGCACCGGGATCCGCAGGAGGGGCCTAGGGGGACAAGGCACCGGAGGAAGGAGGGGGCCGTCAACATGCAGCCAGGACCGGAAAAGTGGGGCGGATGGGGCTTGTGTTCCGTGGGGGCCGGAGGGGGCTGGGGGGGAAGGAAGGAGCCTGGCTGGGCGAAATTGCTAAGCGGAGGGAGGCAGCGCTTGGAGGAGGAGTGTGTGTGGAGTGGAAGCTGCGGTGTGGATGGGAGGGGGTGGCCATCAGCAGCTGCAGGTGCCTGGAACGGGTACCTTCGAGGTCGCCCAAAGTTGATGGCAACACCCTACAGTGTTGCAGTTCGATATAAACTGGCTTTCAAGTTAGGACCTATAGAATACAGATCTGCTGTCAATAGTGCACTGCTGCGAAGACCTGTGGCTTTGCTACAGCTGTCGCTGGGACCCCCAAAATTGCGTACAGAAGAAGAACCAACAGCACATGCATACAGTGACGGGCAAAGCCCCCCCCCCCCGGGCCTGCCTGTTCCCACGGCCAACGACGCCTGTACTTGCGGTGCCTAGGTGCGGGGGGGGGGGGGGGGGGGGGGGGGGGGGGGGGGGGGGGGGGGGGGGGGGGGGGGGGGGGGG
>JAUMHD010027104.1:14552-119216 GCA_032359135.1 Ulvella scutata
TTGCGGTGCCTTGGTGCCTCCCCCCCCCCCCCCCCCGCTCTGCCGATGTGGTGCCGTGGCCCTTCACCGCCGCCCCCTATCCCCCCTGCGTCTGACGTTGGCCGCGCACCAACCTCTGCCGGCTTCCCCTCTCCCCCACCCACCCAGCCCCACTGTTGGCCCCTCAGAGTTGCACTGCCTGCGCCTCCCGTGGCCCTTGCCCTGTTGGCGTCGCCTCCTCCCAACAGCTGCCTCCTTGGCGTCCCCTTCATTCCTCCCTTTCGCCAGGGCCGGCGCACCCGGCCTCAAGCTGCTCCCTGCCGCCAATTTCTGGGTGCCCGACCTGCCGGAGGCAACTGTGCGCTATGCCCTCGACGGGGTGTCGGCAGCCCGACCTCTGTTGCTCTGATCCTTTTGTCTTGTGTTTTGGCGGCGTTGCTGATCTGTGCTACTGGTGTGTAGTTGTTTGGCGCTTTCGATTGATGCTTTTTGTGCTAGCAGCTCTGATAGCGTCAGCCTTGTTGTGTCTTTGTGGCTGCTGTGCGTTTTGGTGGTTCTGTAGTTGCCTGTCTGGAGATGCTTCAAGGCCTCTGCGCTTCGATGTAACTTTCAGCACATACAATTCACGTCGAGGACTAAATCGCTAAGGGCGGGAAAATAGATTAAATGCTCCATATTATTCCAGGCATGATGCAGACCCTGGCACGCTCGAACACCTACGTTTGGGCATATGTAGAAGTACAGCTCTCAGGCAACAAGCTGTGCTACATGTCTTCTGTCATGCCAGTAAGCATGCCATAAGGGACCTGTGTATGCTGCCCAGACCCCTTCTTGGGGATCATGTCATTCAGGATCATCTGCCTCAGTGCCAGCACCTGCACACCAACAGTGCCATCCCCGATGTCCCTCCCATCCCACGATGTCACAGCCATCACGGGAACAGAGCCCCCTGTCATGAACGCCTCATCCGCTTCTGACAGGTCTTTCACAGTTAAAGGCCCCTGCACGCTCGCCCCCTCATCACAATTCAGCGACGGTGGTCAACAATGGTTCAGGAATGCCATTAGAGTGAAGTGGTGGCTCTTTTTGTGCTCGTTGCCCCGGCTATTTGGGTTCATCCCCAGTTACAACCTGTCCAATTTGTAAACGGGGTTCAGGAATACTACAAATCATCTGCCATGCCTGATCGTCGTCAATCTTCTGCTCACATAACCGTGCTGTCGCATGCCAACCTATGCAGAAGGTGGGAGCCCGCACCTGCTCCACGGCCACCACTCCCTCGAGCAGCTCATCGGCGGCAAACTCCGGCACCAGGTCAATGATGCGCTGCATGGTGCAACCTGCCAGGCAGTTCTCAAAGGCAGGTGTGCGCACCACACCATCCTTGATGAGAGCAAAGTTAAGGTTGGGACCTTCGCACAGTGTGCCATCTGGATTCACAAACACTCCCTGATCGAAGCCACCCTCCTGTGCGTCCATCAGATTCATTGCGTTCTGGAGGTAGTTCACCGACTTGAGCTCGGAAAACTTTCCAGGCTTGTTCGGCACAGGTGAAGACTTCGCTGACCATCCTTTGGTGGGATCTTGCTCAGGGTCGGGGCCATTATAGAATATGCAGTAAAACTCTGAGCCCAGGGTGTCCTTTCCTGACAATGAAAATCCGCCTCGGCCAGCCGAAAGCCAAAACCGCATCAATCCTGTCATGCACATCCATATTAGCACCCAATACTATCATCCTGTACCCCAACAATATCAGGTGCAGGCAGCAGGTATGAGGAAGATGTGCTGAAAAGCTACTCCAAAGTGTGAAGATGCATGCAGGGTGGAGATGCACGTAAAGAGCACACCACTTTCACATTGGCTCGCTGCAGCTGTATCCAGAATGATTCGACGCATCTGGCTCCTGTGCGCGGGTGGTTGTATCCGTGCATGGCTTGCGGAGAGTAGAAACCTGTCTAGATGCTGCTCAAGCTGGTAAACGTGCCCTCCAGCAACTATGGCTGTATCGAAAACAGCATGTCCTCTATGGACCATATGATCGTCAATTGGGACCATCATGAGCGATTGGTGCGTGGTGATGCCTCCTAGAACGCTGGAATAGAAAGACTTGAAAAAAAGCTGCGAATTCTCGTGGACACCGTCTACTAACGCTCTCAGCGCCTGCAGAACCACAAAATTGAAATGTGCTGTGGCGTTGGGCTGATAGATCGTGAACATACAGTCTGAACTGAGCAGAAGGCGGCCAGCTCACCTGTTCCGGAGACAGAATGTCAGTGGGAAACACTAGCTCAAGTTCTTCATCTTCTCCCTCCACTGACTCCCATAAATCATCAGAGAGTTCCATTCCACGGGGGAAAGACCTCGCTATGGTGTTCGCTCGGGGCTGAATTCGGGGAATAGGCCCAGCACGAGCATTAGGCGCAGCTCGCAGACATGCACCTAACCGGCTAGCTTGGGAGGACATAGTCATGTCAATACTTATACTGGGTTCTTAACTGCGCACACACGACTTGTGAGTCTCTACCACCCTTGCGACGTGCAACTGCGCCGACAGGTCTCGACAATGGGTACATGTCGTTAGGTGCGCACCAGCCAAGGCCCGTCTTTAAACCTCGCAACGCTATAACATGAATCCTGCTTCCTGGTCACCTAGCCAGCGCGTATGGGTGAGTAATGTACTAATGTTTCCCGTTGTGCCACAAGAGTCAGCAAACGCAGTCACAAACGAAGTGTACCTGTGGCCATAGATACTGGGGCAAGCATGCTCCACCCCGCGAGCAGATGGAACAGGTGTCAGCAAGACAGAAAATATATAGGTGAGTGAATTCAAGAAAGGGATGCTTGGTTGGTAGATCTTCCTGGCCTCGGCGTGGACACTAATTAATGAGCATTGTATTGTTTTCCCCTTCTGTTGGGCGGCTGTGATTGCACCCCACTTCGTAGAAGGCAAGTTCTTCTTCTGTAGTATGATTAGCCGAGTGTAAGAAATTCTGGGGTATTACACGCCAGAGATACGATTGAAACAGTAAGTTGTGTAAATCACACTTCTCACCAAACCCTATAGCTCATTACGAAGGTTCCCACAACGACAACCCTATACAAGTCAGCGGTGAATGGCGCCTCCCGGATGACGACTAGCTGTAGCGCCGCCTTTAAGCGTTTACTGGAGGTGGGGGGGGGGGTTGTTTTAGGCCGGGAACCCTCCGTGCCCAGCAAGAGCTTCGGCTGTACATGCAATGCAGCCCAGAAATGCTTGAAAGATGCTGCTAAGCCCGCTGCACTCTGGACAAGACCCGCTTGAAGGGTGGGTACGCGGTAGAACACAGCTACTGAAAGTCTGCTTCGCACCGCTCTTCATTCAGGGCAGAAGCCATCTGCTCGCATTGAGATAGCTAGCCCTGGCTATCTGTGTGCTTCTGTTGAGCGTCTAGTGGTTACCATCAGCCCTTGCAACATGCGTGTACACTCGGTTTTTGATCGATTGTCTGGCTGTGGGACAGCACCTGTAAGATCCCCATCCCAATTCATTGCCTAAATCTGAACCCAGCGATACACCCGGAAGCAAGATTCAACTACGCATGATATCAGCCTAAACCCATGCAATGGCACAGTATTCAATGTCATCGCCATGGCTTAGAAGAGCATCGTTTTGCGACCCAATGCCTGAATTATGTATACATCTACGTAGTTCATCCACCGGTGTGCCACCAACGTCAAAGGACCATCCCGCGCTTGCATGTCTTCTCTCCTCCATCTGATGCCGTCCGGTCAGGGCTGCAGTTTGGCATTCAATTGTACCGCCCCCTCATGAATTGAGTTTCCTGTCTCCACACCTCACTACACACTTTTTCAGCTGCACCTGCATCGCCTGCACTGCAAAATTACGACCATAAAATGTTGTGCTACTGCTCCGTAACTCGGCAACCTGTTTCCCATCAACACCGGCCTGGATAAGTCTTCAGAAACTTGTGAAAACGTCATATCAATATATCACATTTGGCTCATACAGTGCAGTATCAAGGCTTGGATGAATGACCTTCACTGAGCTGCGCGAGGCATTGCCACCACAATAAACTTGTCAAGATGGTATTGGGACTGACCTAACACACAGCCATCCGGTGTTCGTATATGACCTGGTTCTGATCTTGCCTTGTGCAGCGCCACACCCGCTTTTTGCAGTTGGTACTGTGCATCATTCGCTTCGGGGTTTCTGCTGGTTTACGCCTGAGAGTTCTCCAGATTTCCAGGTACTTATCCACCATATTGAAGCCCTGCATTGGTATGGTTGAGGTCCCCAAATATTTTGAGTCCATGCGAGTATGGCTTCCTTAACAATCCAAAAGGCATAAATGTATCATATGCGTATATTGATCAGAGCGAGTATGATGTATTCCCGAATATGAATGGTACTCTCAGCACCAATGGTGTCCCCCGGGGCTGATACCCCCGTCATGATGACTGGGCACTCAGAAAATTAGACAATCGCCCAACACGGTCAGGTTTCTTTCGTGTGAATTCAATCAATGAATTCTTGGGTTTCTGCGAAGGTTTCGGCCATGGAAGGTTGAGACGCGTGGAATCATGCACCATGATTGACCACACCTTCACCTCACATGTCACATCACTGCACTCACCACATATAGCATATAGCGTGTGCATCCACACTCAGGGACATTTCTGTGCCTCCTGGTGGATCGCAGAGCACCCACCCGCTCAGCTGTTCCTGCCCGGTCAGCATGCGTCCCACCCAGGCGGTTTCAGGTCCCTTGTGACCCTTCGGGGTCGCCATACCATCACTGGCAATCTAGGCAGAATGTGGATCCCATCTAGTGGGGCATTCATGCATGGTTGCAGTGATGGTGCAGTCCCCGATGGCCTCTAGGGCCGCCCCCAGCCACTAGAAAGCTGAGTGCATTCATGTTCTTAGTCTCATGTAAGTCCGTGTTAGCGAGAGCAGAAAGCAGCTCCTGCCAGCAGAGAACATGCCTGCTAAGCAGTACATCACATCTCATCTGCATTCGACACCCCGGAGCCCTCTGTGAGCCTGTCTACCTAGAATCAGTGAGTGCTTGCTCTCTAACATGTTTGAACATCTGTTGCAATTGGCAAATGCATGGGAAGAATGAAGTGGCCACTTTCCATGGATCATTGTCTATCTGTTCTGTTGAATCGTCGATTAATGCTGGTGTATGAAATTCCAGGTTCATGAATTGCGTTATGTATTAACCACGGCCTTGCACGGGCCCAGCAGCAGTCAAACCATATGCGAGTGAGATGGCCGAGTAGCAGACCACCACCAGCGCATTACGCTGGTCCATATTTGCTCTTTTGTGCCATATTTCATGACCTCCCTTCATATTTTGAGATGACAGCTATGTACTGACGATGAGGGCCCCCACATTCGAGCTGCCACAATAATGCGCAAGAACGGTATTTGTTCGGTCGGCATGCCTCAGAAACAAAGCTCGCACTTTTCAGATACATTATCTGAGTTAGTACACGCGCTTGCAAGTGACGAAGTTCCGGATTGGGTACGCTTGTGAACACTGCTACGCTACTGCCTCGTGGTGCTGTCCTTTATACACTCGCCTGTATCGATAGCTACAATTCGATGTTTATATGTTCAGAGTGATGCACTCCATTCTCACAAACACGGACCGAGGGTAGCTGTGGCTGATGCCTCGACAGGGGGTGCCCTTCACTTGCCGAAGAGCGAAGATGGAGACGCAAAAGACCAAGTGCTCATAGCTTTGCACGAGGCACATGCAGCAGAGCTTGCACAGCGCAGTGAGGTACAAGCATCGCACAAAAGAGAAGAAGATTTGCAGCAGGAGCTCCAAAATGTGATGCAGTCACAGTCTCGCCTGACGGATCAGCTAGATCAGCTACGCGAACAACTACAGCTTGAGCGTTCGCATGCAAGCACTGTCAGAGGACAGTTGCAGTATATGCAAGCACAGGAGGCTGAGCAGCGACAGTTGCTTGCCACACAGGAAGATCAGCTCCAAAGCAGCGTCGAGCAGTACCAACAGATTAGGTGCCAGCTGCAAGATAAGGAGAAGCAGGTGTGTGATGTATACCCGTTGGTCCCATTTGCTGGATCACTTGGTCCATGTTAGCTCATTAGTTCTCTGATGTTTCCACAGTGTGATGGATTCCGAAACTATATTCTCCCGTGAAACAGAAGCTATATACTTTCTCAGCAATGTTGGGTGTCTGCCAGCGTTACTGCAAACACGTTTCTAGTGGGTCGAAGGCACCTTGTGAGGCCACCTTTGGTTACATGACACAGCAAGTAATCAGGTACTGAGACTACACCTGTTGACAAAGTATGGCGTGGAAAAGCGCTGGATGCGATGTGTGCAAGGTACAGTATGTGCCAGAAGCTTGTGTTTATTCTGTCAAGCAGCTTACACTGCTTTCGTGACGCAAAACGTTGTACTATTCAAATCATGAAAGCTACAAGACTTCCACTAAACACATGCCACAGCATTAACAGGGTGCCTGGTACTACAGCTGGCTGACCATCAGAAAGCTTCAGCTGCTCAGACAGCCGCTGTCATTGAGCAAGAAAACATATCTGAGCTAATGTCAGAGAATCTAGCTTCGACTCAAGAGGAGCTGCAGATGGCGCAGCAGGTGATAGCAGACTTGAAGCTGCAGTTGCAGTCGTCTCCTGCCCCCGCTGAACCAGACCAGCCTTGCGCTGACCACTCCAGCCCTCGACACGCAGAAGCGTGTGATTCAGAAGCTTTCCAATTCACAGACATCAGAGCAGAGCTCAGCAAGATGCACGATCAGCTGAATGCCCTGGCCAGCGAAAATGAATGCTTGCGCACTGCAAGGTGTTGGAGCTGTCTGCTTCTGACCTTGTTCTGTACCATGCATGCATACATCTGTACTCTATAGCTATGGGCTCTATATAGAGGTATATAGAGCCTGCGTTGACTTTCCTGGGCTTCAGTATTTTCACTTATGTCGAGCTGAGTTTTGACCGCAGTTTCCAGTGCAGGCAGAAGCTTCAAATGCAGCTGTGGCAGGCTCAAGCAGAGAACGCTGCTGTGAAGGACAACTTGAGCAGATTGCGTGCACATGCATCTTGCACAAGCAGCTTGGTCTTGCCGCACACCGTGCGTGCTGATGAGCAGCAGGGCTACTCGCCTCTACAGATATTACCAAGCACCAGCTGTTGTGCGCACACAGACTTCATTCCCCAGCAGAGTGGCTTGCCTGTGGACGCCGCCGCCGGGGCACGCAGCCGAGCGCTCTTCCATTGGAGCGGGATGGACGTTTCTCAGGTTGTAGCACAGCGAGATAAGGCGGTGCATGCCATGACTGACATGTCATTCGAGCTGGAACGAGTGCGGTGTGAGTTGAGATGTGTGCATGCACACTTGCAAAATGTGGTTGACATGGAGGATGAATTGACAAAGGTAACACACCTCACCACTTTTTATTGTTACAAGCTCAAACCATGCCACTTGCGCCTTGTAGTGTGGCCATACTCATGTTGGACATGTGCAGGCGAAGTCACATCTCTGCCTGGCGTCTATGCAGCGTGCACGTGCAGTCGCAGTCGCGCAGGGTGCAGTAGAACAGCTTGCTAACGTTGACACCGTTCAGCATCAGATGCAGCATCACATGAGCAGGTGGCAGCAGTGTCAGGATGCAGTGTTGCGTCACTTCGGATCACCTGAACATTCCCCTGAGAGCAACACGGAGGGAGACAATGTATCATATCTGGTTCATCAGCTTCTGCAAAGTAGACAGGACATGCACAGGATGGCAGCCGATCTGCAAGAGCTGGATGTTGGCGCAGCTCTGCTAGTCACCGAGCTGCATGACCTGTACAGGTCCAAGAGTGATGAAGGCATGAGCAAAGATGTACGTAGTGCAGAAAGCTACACCTCTGAGCAGAGACGACTTTATCAATCGAACTGTCGGAGGCTGAAAACCATCCAGAGCCTCCAGGCTGCAGCAAAGAGGTCTCGAGGTGCTGCGGCAGCTGTGCTTGAGCGCATCGTATCTGCTGGAGGTCAGCAACAGTCTCACCTCCTACGGGCTGCACTGCTAGCATGGCACCTCTTTGTTACAAGAAAGGTGCTAGCAGCCAATGCTCAGAGAATCTGTGATGCCGATGACTGGGCAGCAAGTCTGCGGCGGCGGCTCAGCACACATGCCCACAGAGTTTTTCAGCGCCAGGCTGAAAAGCATCAGGTTCAGCTGAAACAACAAGTCTTCAACAGCTGGAACAAGCAACTGTGGCTTGCGGTGTGTATACTTCTTTCCTGAACTGAGAGGACCTGGCTACTGGGTGTTGGAAATACGGGTGCTGCCACGGTGCTACTCTGACCAGACCAAGTGCCTTGCAGCGGACAGCCCAGCACCTATGGAATCGTCTCTTCGTTCTTGCCAACACCAATTATTTACTGGCTGAGTCCGATGATAGCACACCTTCAATTGCAGCGAGGCAGGTGAAGCGGAAGCGACAGCACATAGCTGTAGACACCTCACTGTTCTGCTGTGTAGCAGCTTTCTGGACAGTCCGTGCAACCTTCATGTGCTGGAAATCTTGCACTGTTGCTGCAAGCATGGAGCGCGATGCTCTTCACGAGATGCGTGCTGTGGAAGAGCTGTCATGTAGGTTAGCTTGTGCTACACAGCGCACAGGTACGCTACATTAGGTCGCTGGAAATCCTGCCATGAGACTAGCAGGTCTCATCACTAAAATCAGGCGTGTGTGCCGTACATGCTTGATGCATCGAGTATGTTCTGCTTAATTTGCTGTGCCTGGTGTAGACTCAAGGCAGCTCAAACAGCGGACATGGCTTGGCTGGAGACGTCTTGTACTTTCTAGTGCAATGCAACGGGTGCAAGAGATGAAGGTAGAAAATGAGACATCTGTCGCACAGCAAGCTGCATCAAAGACGTTGTGCAAGGTGACGATTGCTGTGGCTGATTGTAGCACAACAAGCCAAGGTGATGCTGGGGTGCCTGCACTTGCTGCTTCAGCGCCTCCCGGCACTCTTTCCTTGAATATGCGTTCATGTGCGCAAGCCTGTGAAGGGAATGTTACGCCAGAGCTGCCAGATGATACGAACGATGAGCAGAGTGTGGATCATGCACAACTTCCAACGCGCGAAACTCTTGCTCCAACACACTCCACAGAGCAGATTGATCACTGTCATGACCAGATTGCAGCCTATAATTCACATGGCAAAGAATGTCTTGCTGAACAGCCGAGCAGCAATTGCGGTGGCCATGCAGCTCCACATGACGGTCCAAAAGCTGATGGTGCTCCTGACATTGAGCAAATCCCTGAACCGCCAACGCACTTTCGCAACCTTGGTTCTGGACAGGAGCCGCATGACCAACCTACGCAAACTTGCACAACTTGTTCAGTTGACAATCAGATTTCTCACCCTTTGCAGTGTGCAGTCGTGAGCCCGTCAGCTGGCAGCTCACATGCGGATCCCCCTGCCCTGAGTGGATTACAGAGGGAAAGTTCTGCAGCAGAGCATGCCACCAAGGACCCTAGCATTTACTACGGCCACACACTACCTGATTCTGGAGGTGCAGGAAGACAAGTCACGAGCTCCCCAACACCTGTAGGAAACACTGAGGGGCCTACCAAGGCAGGCTGCGAGCGCCCTGTGCTGTCCCCCCCGATCTCTGCACCTCACTCGTCGTGCAGCCCATCAACAAAGAAAAACACCACTAAGCCAGAGGGGAAGTGCCCCAGGGTTGCAAGGAGATCAGTGAGTAGTGCCACAGCGGTCGTGTCTACGAGTAAATCTGGTGCCAGAAAACGCTCATCTCAGGGTACCGGTGCACCGCATCAAGAGAAGCTTGCCACTCCATGTTCCATAGCTCAATTCTGTACTCCCAGTAGCGTGCCTGGCAGAGGCCACAGCAGGAAGGGTGTGGATTGCCACAAGGGGGCACCAACGGCTGCCAACAAAACACCTGCCTGGCAGCCGGCGTCCAAGTTTCCCCGATCGAAGGGGGAACAGTCAGCTACCACCTCGTGCACTGCCCAGGATCATGGACAGCCTTCATCACGAAAGGTCAAGCGCATGAAAGATAACTGTTCCCGGCATGGACTAGTGTCAGGTGTTTCTATCCAGGAGTTGAAGGGGTCATCAAGGATGCCTGTGCTGAAGAAATGGGATGCACATGCATTTGCAGTTGCTCAGCGTCTCGGGTTCGACTTGGAGGAACATGTGCTCAAACATGGAAGGCCGAAACATGCCAGCAAAGCCAATAGTTGGACTGACAGTGAGAGTGAAGGGGGGAGGCAGGTAACAGACGGCCAGTCTGAAACATGCAGGTTCTGCGAGTGTCTCAGGGTTACACTGTACGGAGCAGCCAAGACACCTGTTGTTGCTGCAGGAGACCCCGGATCCCAAGGTCTGTGCCAAGGCTGGTAGTGTATCCCAAAAACTCTCTAGCGGTTGCAAAAGGCAGCGCCATGAACAAAGGCCTGCTGTGCACACTCCGGCTTCAGGGAGATATCGTGCATGTGGGCCCAAACCAAACGGTTCACGTCCACACAGTTGTGGTCCAGCACGAAGGAACAACACCCCTGATTCATGCACACCAACGACTGGTAGGAGGGATGCACTGCTCAGCCGGTTCATCTCTGAGCATCGACGGCCAGGGGGTCAGACCTGCAACACTGCTCAAAGTAGCCGTGCACGTGCGTTACAGCCTGTAGTAGACAGTAGACTGGCAGAAACAGAAAAGTTTGTTTCTCTGGCTCACAATCCAAGCTCTGATCTCTCACCAAATGCAGCAAGCAACACACCCATGCCCGAGACACAAGGCTGGATGGCCGATGGTGCATCCACTGGTACCGGGATAAAGTTACATCCACCAGGGCAGGAAACACAAGCTTGCTGTGGTATGCTTCCTCGCAAAATTCAATCGTAAGTTTGAAAAGCCTGTTTAAAACCAGTATCAGTCTTGTGGACAGTTTCAAGGTTATTGGGTCATACAGCAGCGTCTGTGTAGAACTTGTGGTGCAATTGGGTGGGACCATGTTGCTGTACGCGGAGAGCATGGCCATCAGGTCTCGACTTGGACCACATTGCTCTCTGAATGCAGAGAATGTTGCATCAGAGGCACAGCCACAACCTGCGGACGGCCCTGTGGCAGCTGTTGAGAGCGACCAAACCTTTCACAACGATCCTCATGACAACGGGAATGCTCCCCAGCAGTCGTGTGTTGAGGCTGTAAATGCTCTTCAGAGCGTCATAGATCAGGGACAGCAAGAAATTCACGCTGTGAGATCCATGCGACACAGTGTTGAGAAGAAGACGCTGCGACGTGCGAGCTTCCAACTTTCCGACAGGATGAGTTCAAGAGATCACTCACACTTTCTTCTCGAGAGAAAACATTGACACCAGGTTTGGAATGCAGGTCTGTTCTCTGTGAAGGTACAACAAGACGATAATGGGGAACCAGGCACAGTGAAATGTTCCCCTGCAATCACCTTTCAAGTGGGGGACGTTCAGCGAGATGTCCTAGACACATCAACTCCTTGGTCTGGCTACTCCGGAAAGACTTTTTCTTCCCATGTCAAGGAGAGCTCAATGCACAGCAGCCGGGTTGCTGCAAAGGCTGGCATCAATGCCTTTCTCGACCCGACGGGAGATGCTGAGGTATGTACACTTTACATGCTGGGCTACTAATCAGCAGTAGAAACAGGTTGATCTTGCCCAATGCTTATATGTGCTGAGGCTGTCTGCGCTGAGGCCAAAGCCCTTCCTTGGTATGGAGTAGTTCCTGATTGCGGCGTTCTTTGTTCCTAATCACATTGCGCCCCATCCTCCGACCTGAAGTCATTGTTTTTTACTGCAGGCCAGGCTGGCAAAACTGACAAGTCCTGCATTCAGCCCAATGCAGTAATTGTAGGCGAGTGGTGTGATCATGGGCGCATGCTCTTGCCGAGAGGGGCGGCACAAGAGCATGTGGAATTTATTGCTGGTATAGTGAGACTAAAAGCAGGGGTGAGTATACAATCTAGATCAGATGCTTGTCCTCCAGCTACAGCGTCCGAGAGTGAAACAAACAGACTCCTTGTAACCTGCAGGCAGTTGGTAGCAGTCGTCATCACAGAGCAATGTCATGCATGAGAGAGCAAAGTACAAACTGTCTTCAACTACATCTCAGATGTCACCTCTGATGAATCATCATGGTGCCTGTGTTATCTGTCAGCGAACTCAGCTGCCGGGTGCCAGCCTGCATTTTAACCGCCCAGCCGCACTCGGTAAGACTGGAGGTGCAAACTGGCCATTATTGTGTGTGATCACAGTTCATCATGCAACATTGTGACAGTTACATCGATCAACATTGTGCAAACTCGTGTTCCCTAGCCTGGGCAGAGTAAGAGGTACGTGGCCAAATGTAGATCACCATCTTCTGTACCTGATGTACAAAGAGTCTGACACCACCAACTGTTACATGAACGACATGCTACCACAAGCCTGACAGGTCTGTTGCTGTCATCTTACACTGCAAGCACAAAAATGCGGAGTACTGTCTCATCCAACATGAGCCATCCGTTTCTTTCACACACCAACCGCCTGCTTGGCACCATTCTGGCTGCGCAGCCACGCCTCAATGGAAGCCCGCTGCTCATGCTGAGGGATGAGGTACGGATGCGAGAGTGCCTCATTTGTCATGGGGGAGCGCTTCCTGCCCATCTGCAGCCACTGCTCAATTGCACTGCGCTCATAAACAAAGCCATCTGCAGCTCGAACAGGGTCCAGCATCACCTCCCCAGTCAGCGGGCACCGGAAGGACGCGGGCACAAGATACGAGCCATCTGCACGGGCCATCGCAGCTGGCGCGCTGGACGCCTTCATCATGCCCTGAATCGTCTCCCCCCTGAGGTTCAGCAGCGCAGGCACGACAGCGTCCCTCAGCACTGTGGCCGTGTCTGTGGATGCGCCTGCTTGCATGCACACAAGCGCAACAGCCTCGAATGCCTCAGCGTAGCTGCTGGGCCAGCCAAGAGCGTCTGAGGGGTGGATGTGCTGGCCAGAAGAGATGTATGTCACAATGTTCTTGCGCATGTCTTCAGTGATAGGCTGCGTGTTGAGAGTCAGCAGCTGCATGACAATCTCACCTGCACCATGCGTATCACGGTCAGAGGGGCCACCATGCAGCAGGGCCGCACAACATCGACCTGTTATTTCATCACCAACTGTAAAACAGAAGTGGGGCAGAGACATGCTACACGAAAATGCTAGGAATACCACTTCTGGTAAGCAGTCCTGCGCACCAGCGGACCATCAGAAGCAACATACATGCGCATCAACAGGCTAACAAGCACCTCCAAAAGTTTCATTACTTACTGACCCTGCTACAAATTAATAACATCGACACCCCAAAGAAGCCCCCTCAGGCTGCACCTCATATCCCTCTAGTGCAGCACTGCACGACACACATGCACAGCAGTCGAAGCTCACCCAGGGAATGCAGGTCCTGCAGCAGGAGAGCCTTGGTGTCTGGAGAGTTCTTGTCGCAGAGCTGCGCCAGGCCTGCGCCGCCCACCTTCACAGTAGCGTTGCGGTCAAAGTACACCATGGCCGCATTCATCGAGCCATGCGCAGCAGGTGAGGGCTGGTTGTGGAGGTACTGCAGCGCACTAGCCACGGCCAGCGCAATATCCACACAGCTGTTCCAGGCCAGACGCTCGGTGGTGGGCAGCGCGCCGGTTTGCAGGATGTACAGCAGGTTGCCCGACTCTGGGAGGTCATACAGCAGCAGGCCGCGGTCTGCGGTGGCGCCCTTCAGTGGAACCAGGTGTGCGTGGCTGAGGTGCGCAGAGGACGCCAGGAATGCATCCAGCTCGGAGCGCTCGTACAGACCAGAGTCGAGCACACGCAGTGCGTGGGTGCCTCCCAGGATGTCTGCCTTGTACACCTTCCCGTACGAGTCCTCAAGCAGCATGCTCCTGCACATAGTCCCTAGTCATGCACACATCCAGAACATGAACTGCGCATGATGAGCATCAGTAGTTCTTCCCTGCTCGGCTATCGGGGGGGGGGGGGGTAGCAGCAGTGGGGGGCGTACTCGGTGCTGAAGGAGTCTGTCGCCTTCCACGCCTCGAAGAAGTTGACTTCTGGCACAGGCAGAGGCTTGGGTGCGCTGCTCTGCGCGGCGAGGGCGGCCGCCGCGGTGGCGGAGTGGAGGTGCGCCTGCACCGCCAACCTCTCCTCCTCCTGCCTGTGCGGCCGCTGCTGCCACAGCCCCTTGGTGAACATCGCAAACGGGCTGCCTGCCTCCATGCGATGCTCCGCTGCACTCTCTGGTGCCGGAGTAGCTGCGGCTGGTGCAGCAGGTGCGGCAGGCGGGGGGGTGGGCGGAGGGGGGTATGCGCTGATCAGCATCTCCATAGCCGCCAGCCGCTGGTGCGCGTCCTTGCCCCGCAGCCAGCCCTGCGCCTTGGCAGTGGCCAGGTCCAGCTGCTCGAGCTTCTCCCTTGCCTCCTGCACAACGCCTGCTGCTCACACACCACGTCCACATGTCCCTAGCCTTCAATCGTGGTGGCGACCGCTACGTCAGAGCTTTTCGATACACCCAGACTCTTCTGTGTGTGGCACCAGTGCGATTGCAGCATACTCTTTTTTCTTACTTGTTTTCAACAGAGACGCACTCAACGAGGTGAGTGCCAGTCAACTGTGACACCAAACCGAATGTACAGCCAGCCAACTCCTGTGATGCAGTCCAAGCCACCAAAGCCACCAGCTTTCGTGCACACTACACAGCTTCTTGCCTTGCCACCATGGCAAAGTTCTGTCAAAGCAAGGTCGCACCTGAACAGTGTAAATGCGGCCCTCACTGGCAGCCAGGCGCTGCGCATGCTTCTTCGCAGTGAGCGCGGCGCTTGCGCTGGTGCCCCACTCATCCACTTTGTCCTCAAACTCACCCCAGTCCTCAGCGTCCGCATGCGCGCCCGCCTGCACCTTCACGAGGCTGCTCTCCTCGTACTCGTCACTGTCGTACGCCTCATCATCGCCTGTTGTGGCTTTGGTGGAAACACGGCCGACACCTGCACATGTCACGAGAGCCCTCAGCCTCTGCAAGTTCCTGCTTGCGTACTAAGAGTGCGCCAGTATCACTGACTGGGAAGAGTCCACTTGAACAACTTTGCCCCACAGGGCCTGGAATCTGAACTGGACCAAAGGGGTTTTAAAGGTGTTTTTTGTGCTGATGGCGCTTTTTCCCCTCATGTTGCGTAAAGGGTCGTGATTAAAACGGTGCAGCCTTTCAAGCAACAGAGGAGCCAGTAGCAAAGCCCTGCGGGCCCCAACGAGAAGCGTGCTCCCAGGGGCCACACCTGGCTTGGCTCCAATAGCATGCTGCTTCTTGAAGTCATCTGCCGCAGCGCCTGCAGCCTTCATTGTAGTTTGGATGTCTGCCTGCGCCTTCTTGCCCAGCGCCTGCATCATGGCCATCAGCGGGTTGCCGGCCGCAGGAGACTCCTCTGCAGCCGCGACCGCAGCTGCTGATGTCGACGTGGCCGCTGCTGCAGTTACTGCTGGAGCAGCAGCTTCACCGTAGGGTTCCAGGCCCATGGTGAGATGCTCCATTCCTGCGGTTGGGGGCTGCACTGGAGGCCGCTCGGGCACTGCAGCTGCGGCTGCGGCAGCCTGTTGCTGCTGCGCGCGCTTGGCGCCAAACGCGGAGCCGCCCACATGCCCGACAGTGTGCGCTGGGGTGGCTTCCGGCTTGCCTTTGAGCCCGCCCATAATCTTCTGGAAGGAGGGCGCAGCAAAGGAAGGGGGGGGCGCTTGCACCTCGTTCACGCGGCCGTACGGGGAGCCGCCTGTAGCCACAGGAGTCTGGGCCTTGTGGCGCTGGGGGAAGAGGACGCCACCAAGCCACGCCTCAAACTGCTTGCGGGAGTGCTCCTCCTTTGGCTGCCCAGGAAGCGGGGCGACAGAATGGGGCTGGCCTGCGGGGGGGGCTGGCTGGGGGGCGGGGGTGGAGCCTGCGCGCTTGGGGGCGACGTTCTGGAGATACTTCCAGAAGTCGGCAGGGGGCGGCACGCTTGCGGCCTCGGGCTCTGGCTCAGCGGGTGCTGCAGGCTTGGCCTGGGAGGCGGCAGCGTAGAGCAGCGCAAAGAGCTCACGGTTGCCGGATGCAAACGCGAGGTCTCCTGGAGCGCGGCCGAACTACATGCATGCAAGCACGTGAAGCACTCCCACAACTGTGTGTGCACAATGGCAACCGCAGGCCTAGCACTGACCCGCTGTAAGACACACTGTTGCAGGGTAAGCAGTGAATGGGACGGTCACACCCGGTCAGCCAGAGTTGTGTCTGCGCCCGCTTGCAGAAGGAGCTGCACGCAGGCAAGGTTGCCGCTGCGCACGGCCTCATGCAGAGGCGTGCTGCCATCGTTGGACAGGGGCTGCACGTTGGCGCCCACCTGCGACGTCAGCAGGCGCAGGGCCTCTGTCTGCCCCTTCCAGGCGGCCAGATGCAGAGCAGTGAGGCCGTCAGGGGACGCACAGGCCGCATCTGCCTTGTACTCGAGCAGCAGACGAATGCTAGCCAGGCGGCCTGTGACTGCGGCCTTGTGCAGCGCTGTAAGGCCATGCTGCATGCGAAGAAACAAGTCAGGGAGGGTGTGGATGGTTGCATAACCTGTGGGGTCTGCACTGTGTTGCTGTATTCGAAGATGACGTAATGGATTGCTGGAAAACCGAAACAAAGTACAGACGCGGAGCACCTAGCAGCCCAAGACAGTGTGCAATTAATTACGTGTTGTAGAACACTGTTCGATTGTTCGTTTAGTACAGCTTGATTCTCGGCGAGCACGCTGATGAAAAACTATGTCGCTGTTTTTAACATTGAAGGGAGGCGGCACACGTTACAGGCAAGCAGAGCACTCCCGCGACGAGTAGTAGCAAACCTTATCAGTCACTCCAGCATTCGCGCCAGCGTGAAGCAACTTGCGGAGGCAGCGCTCGCTGCCGTTGAATGCAGCAAGATGAACTGCTGTTCGGCCAGACTGCACGCACAGCTCGGATTAGATGCACACAGAGACATACAAGCAATACCAACGTGACTACGCCGTCATAGCGAAATGGAGCGCACCGCATCTTGGATGTTGAGGTCGGGCTGGGCCTTCAGAAGCTCAGTAAAAGCCTTCAACTTGTCGTGCCAGCTGGCCACTTGGATGGGTGTCCAGCCATCCTACGTCAAAATAAATCCCAGTAAAACAGAGATACCAGTGCAGACCAGGCAAGAGAAACTGCCGCGCACAAGAAAATCTGATCCTTTGCAGGCGCCCAACTCACCCGACACGAAACTCGTCATGCAACCCGCCTTCCTCGTTCTAAAGGCATAAAAACAAAAAGTAAACGACTGAGACACAGAAACAACAAACGTGCGACACCCAGGTACAGCTCAAAGGTGGTGTGACACGACGTGGGCCGCGCCGCGGATCCTGCGCTGCCTGCCTGTCTTCCGACACACTTTGCATAATACACGAAGCACAGATTTCTACTGATATCTATCACCAACCAGGAATACACTATGCCAGTGCTGTACAGGCGTCGTGACGCGCTTCCAGGGCGCCTGCAGAGTGCCGGAATCGCACCTCGTTCGGAGAGTTCACGTTGACTCCTTGCGACAGAAAGCGCGCAACCGCCACAGCGTCGTCGTTGAGAACAGCCTCAGTGATGTTGCTGCTTGTGGCCTCGGGCTGGATGCCCAGGGCCTGGCCGAACGCTGCTAGCGGATTTGCCATAAGTATTTTCGATTCTTTCAATTGATTGCGACGGCGAGCCGTCGTGTCCTACGCGTCCTTGGTACACACAGTGCTGTGGCACTTTTATTGAGGCTCTGCTAGTGTGTGCGTTTGTGGTGTTTGTGAATGGGGCCCCATGGGGTTGAATCTGAAACTGCGGATGCATAATATTAAATGCGTGGAGACGCAGAAGCTGGCAGAAGATTCTGCATGTGTCATCTCCCCCACCAGATGCAATGTACTGAGATCTCCACGATACTCTACTCCTTGAAGCAGGCCTTGCTGCAGTTGATACTATGACTGTTTCAAGCATGTTTGTTGTTGCGATTGGCCTGTTGAAGTCCAATGATGAGTATGCTATCGCGGATGGCCTTTTCAGCTTTGGCATGCAGGTTGCACCGTTAGGTTCCATCAGGGTACGCAAGGGAGTGAGGCCATGCGACCACGCCGTCACTAGTACACACATACGCACAGCAGAAGAGCAGCTCAACTCAAGTCGGGAACCACGCCGTACCCAGGAAGGACTTCAGCCTCAACACGATCGAAGGGGCGGACAGCCATGTGCACTTGACCAGGGAGGCAAACACAAGGGGCAGCAGAGAGCAACACACAATGTTGTACAAGGAATGCAGAAGCTTACTGAAGGTTGTCATGAGTCATTCATGAACCAGGCATAGCAGGCAAGACAGCAGACGTTTTTGGTGGCAGATCCATAAATTTATAAACATGTAGGGTCCTCGTCATTGCTATCGCAGTTTGGTTAAGAGTGCTGAGAAGGACTTTCGTGATGGTGCTGTTGTGCTATTCGAGTGAAGTGGTGGATATTTTTTGTTAGTCGCTTTTGGCTATTTGGGTTCATGCCTATTCACTACCTTTCCAAAGGTCAGAGATATCCAGATACGGGTCCACTCGGTGAAGAAAATAATTCATCCGAGAGCAAGGAGAAAAGCGAGGCGATTTCTTCACATACATTCCTCTTTTGCAACAGTCCTGTCAAGTCTCGCAGTCATACCGATATCGATCCACGTTTTGGAAGGCGCGTGAACTTGACACACAAAGCCCATTTCAAGGCCCCGTTCTGCGGATGCTCAACTTCACAGATCACTTTGCACGCTGCAAACTCTGCTTGTGAAGGCTGAACAGAACACAATATCAGTATACGGGGCTGTGCATAGCTTGCTTCGTTCATATGCGCTTGCTGTGGGGCTGTCAGCACTATCCATGGGATGTATGAGATAGCCATTTCAGCTTCGGCGCCGATTGTCAGCCCAGGTATCCTCTGAAGGGCCTCACGTGCTCGAACTTGGGCAGCTGGTAGCAAATCATGCAGCCCGTTGAGGAATGGCTGACGCTGGTGTGTTCCGTACGCTTAAACAGCAGATAGGCAGTACACCAAGCTCATATGAAACAACGGAAATTAAAGCCACTCTGTTTCAGACTGAACGGTTCGTTTATGACCGCTGTTGTATGCCCTGACTTCACACCATTCTCTCACCAGTTTCTTACTGTTCTCGACTGTGCACAGTTACCGCCAGTGACAAGAGGCTACCTGGTGCTGGCTTTCATCACGACGGTGATGTGTTCACTGGAGGTGCGTGGCGCTTGCTGAATTCCGTACTGGCAAGAATCAGCACTGTACCTTCATCTTAAAATGTCTATTGTTCCTCCAGTGGTTCAGCACGAGCCAAATGCAGGTCATTGGAGAAGTTCACCTGTATTTCAACTTTCGACAGATCCTCCAAGGTCAGTACTGGAGACTTGTCACATGCTTCCTGTACTTCGCTCCATTCAGTGCGCCCCCTCAACACCAGCAGATGACTCCCTGATAAGCAACTGGCACACACATCACACGATTGCATTGCTGTTGCAGGCATGGATTTTGTCTTCCAGATGTATTTGTTAGTCAGGTACTTCAGAAGTGTGGAAGAGGGGAGCTTCAGGGGCCGATCGGGCGAGTTCCTGTGGATGTTGATCGTAGGTGCGCGCCTGCACCATTCCTCGCAGCATGTGCGGCATGCACCAGGATCAAATGCATCAATACCATTTCGGAACATACCAGAGCGTACCATATCTTGTGCCGCCGGCTCAAGTTCCTGTGCATGTTACATCTGAAGCATGTGTGCAGGGTCGGTTCTGCTGCTCAGCGTTGCACCTTGGGTGAAGAGTAGCGCGACCATGTTCTTGGGGCCATCACTGACCTTCATGGTGGTGTACGTGTGGGCCCGGCGGAACCAGTTTGTTCGCCTCAGCCTGTTTGGGTTGTTCACGTTCACTGCTCCCTACCTACCCTGGGTGTTAGTGGGTCTGGACATGCTGCTGGGGGCCAGTCCTGTGAAGGACCTGCTGGGGATATTTGCAGGCCACATTTACTACTTCTTCGAGGATGTGTTTCCACGCATGGCCAATGGTTACCGATTGCTGGGGCCACCCACCTTAGACCCAGCACCAAGGTTTTTTCGCATGCAACAGGGGAACCGTGATGGACCAGCAGATAATGCGCCGAATGAACATTTACACGCAGATTAGATGCTTCTTGCAGGCTGTAACCCAATTGTTGTTGAAGAATCAGTTGATTGCTGCTAGGATCGCAAACACTAGCATACACTCATAATCTTCATCGCGAACAAACCAACCGACGTTTTATCTACGGATCAATGTGATTTCGTGCTGCTTGAAGTAGCGACGATCTTCCGAGTCCACCAACACTAGATTAAGGAAATACTTGACAGAAAACTTGTTCTGCACTTGCTCGTACGTTGGAGAAAGTTCAAGGGGCTTCAAGTACAACCTGACAGGTAGCACCTCCCCCCGCACGGGTGCACCATCCATTATCTCAAACTTGTAGAGCGTCTGGACCTCGGGCACCACCTTAGACGACGTAGTCGTCACCTCCTTGCGCCGCACCTCCAGTTCCATGGTTTTCAGGTTGATCTTCACAAGCTTGAAGTGAACACTACCGAGCACACAGTCCTGGACTCCGTACACTGTGTTGCTGTATGTGAACTCCAGGTGCAGGCAGTTCTCAATGCCCACCTCCAGCTGCACGTGCACCAGCATGCTGAAATGCAGCATGTTGCAAGTAGAGGATCTGTAGGTACCAGGCACTGACATGAAAAGGATGCAAGCTATGCAATAGGGTGGCAGATGTCAACATACCTTGATAGGCTCGTCAACAGGAGGTGACTTGCTGGGGTTCTGCACCCAGACTGGAAAATCCTGCGAAAACCCACCTACACCCTTGGAAACAACCACCCTCAGCAAGTAGCGCAATCTTGCAGTGGTGCCCCTGTAGCTGTCCATAGACATGTCAACGTTCGCAAACTCGAACGGGAACGACTGCTGCCCGTGCACCTCTCCTCCAGGTGCTAGCTCCCGAGCTGCACACAAAGGATTGTAATGTCCACGTTTGAGACGATTCTGTGCTTTGCTCTGTGGGAGAGTCTCAGGGCACCTGCCGCAGCCCCATACACCACATACAAGCATCAATACATTGTGAACAATACGTTGGGCCCCTCTGCTGAAGGTTACTTGAACAACTTTGCTAATGTTGCCTACTTCACTGGTGCTGTCGGTCGTGGGATATGGCTGCGGATATCTAGACAGTGCCTCAGCTGTGCCCTGGCTCGTCATCACTATTGCAGTTTGGCCAGGAGTGCTGGAAAAGATTTTCGTAATGGTACTATTGTGCCATTCTATTGAAGTAGTTGTTCGCCCCCAGGGCCTACCTAAGTGCATCGATTGCTTGATAACAGGTTTCTACAGCGGCTGCGGCAAGGGCGAGATCCGGTCGGTCGATGTGAAGGCATCGACCGCATGCACAGATGAAAGCCCCCGTTGGATGAAATGCACCCGGAAGTTGCAGCGAATTATTTTGTGTTAGTTATTTCTGGCTAGTTGGAATCTTGTCCATGTGGCGCCTTGGACGCTAAAGGGAATAAACCGGAGGTGTGCAAGAATACATTGTGAACAAGTTGGATCTTTTATTCAAGCAAGTTATAATTCCAGCAAGAGAAAAACTAGAAGAGCTCAGGACGCACTCAAAGACAGGAAGCCATGATTTTTAACTCCAGAGTTGATGAGCTCAATGTTGCCCAACAGCTGAGCCCGGATGCCCAGGTGGTCTAATTTTGTGCCTGGCTGGGTACATATTACCTTCACCTGTACACTTTAATAGGTTGCAGTACTATGAGATGACATGACAAGCACAGCAGGGCTCCAAGGGAAAGATGTGCACCTCTCCACATATCTTCGTGCTTGCAGTTATCACATATAGAGGCAGCTCCTCAGCAGGATGCTTCCCCTGAGCCTTTAGCTTGATGCTGGGAACAGGCTCGTTCGTTTCAGGATTCACGAAGCTGACTTCCACACGACACGCATTCTGGCTGAGTCCACCGCTGACCAGCCCCAGCAGCCCTTTACCCTGCACAAGGCTTGGCAAGAACATGACAACAAATAAACAAGGACTTCAATTTTCGTGCTCTACACTTCGATGGGGTCATGCGCACCACCTGCTTAGTCCCAGACATTCTCACCAAGTGCTACCTGCTACGCAGCGCCTGGCCATCACACACTTTTCATGATGCCTCATTCAAGCACAGCAAGGAGTTTATCGCTTGTTCGTTACCACGCGAGCGTCGGTTAATACAACAGGAGCGCTGCAGCTGGTCCGTAATGGCATCACAGAGTGTGAAGAAGCTGATCTACGCCAATTCATGCGATCGCCGATGCTCCGTCTACACACAGGACACGGGAGCTGTGGAAGGCAACCTGTCTGAAGCATCAGCACAAGCACGTACTAGAACTGATTGAACAGCAGTGGAAACAACGCTCGCATGCACACTCATGCATGCACATTCACAAGTTGAATCACAACAGTTGACTGTGGACAGGTCTAAACCTCCCTTCGGACACCGCAAGTAGGGCCCAGCACTCAGAGGTCTGGGGTGAGGGGACGGTAATCTTTTCTTGATGTGCCCGCCAAGAGAGGAGGAGTGGTCCCAACCCCAGAGCCAAGACTCTCCTGATATCATCCAGCGGCCGTGACCGGGAAAAATACAGGAACTCAATAGTAGATGTAGCTACTAGATGACTACCTGTTGGTATGGTGCCAAGCAGGCAGCGCATGCCTTCTCTCTCACAAACACACATGGCTTGTGATGTTGCAGGGCCGGCAACGGCAGATGGAAGTGCGCTTGATCAGGAATTGGTTCCTCTTGGATGAATACAGGAGATGCCCTCGTCAACAGGAGTTCTCTGGGCTACTTGAAGCACGGTATTACATCTAATGTGCGGGAGAGACAGCGCTCCCCCTACTCTACATCACTAGGGTCCAGAAAGCATTCTGTAAGCGAAGAATTACGCAGACGACGCGGTAGGCAGTGCAGTTCACGCATTGAGCCCACTTACAGATCTGCAGCTGCGGGCATGCAACGCTGACAATCATTTCTTGAACGTAAACTTCTCACAGATCTTGTCTGCTCCTGCCATCGCCTTGTGGAAGCGATCGCCGCAATACCCTGGCATGCCTGCACATCCCACCCATGACCTTCAAAGACAGTCACGCTTAAGAGACAATGAATGAAAACCAGGACTTGCGGCCAGAGCCTGGCACTGCGGCATGTTCCTTGCACACAAGCTCCTCACAGCAGCTGTGCAGATGGCACCAAAAATCTCGAAAACAAGCGGGCAAACGATGGGTGAACTAGGTGAGCACACACTTGCACATGATGCTAACATGCAGATGGCACACCGTTCATAGCAGCTTGCTCCTCAGCTGCCAAGAAGTCGTCCTCCATCAGTACGCTCAAGTCTGAAACATCCTTACTGTAAATTACTTGCCCGTCTCTGGTCACGGTTCGAGGCGTCGCCGCTGCACCCCGGCCGTACATGCCATCTGCACCTACCCTGGTGCTAGTAATGAGCAGAATCGACGCCAGTAATAAGCTCCCCCCTGTGCCGAGCATTACGGCTCGCAGCCGCCGCATCACAGGATTCACCTCGTATGTGCCCAGCAGCCTGTCCCTTGCGAGCACCTCTGGTGGCTTGACAAACTGTTGCCCATCATACCACCCAGTCTCCTACAAGCACACGTTCACCTGCTATGCATCATGGTCAAGTTCTAGACTTGTGCTGAGCCGAAAGCAGGTCCTCATGCATTGGGTGCGGCAGGGATGTGGTAGTGCACACTCACCTCGTACTCAATGGTAGCACTCAGCAGGCGCTCCCCGACGTATGACCATCCTAAGTAAATGCGCAGCGTGACTACGGTTGTGACCAGCAAGGCTCCAAGGGAGCCAGCCAAAGCCCATTGTGCTGGTTGCATCACAGGGTCAAAAGTCTGGTATGCAATTGGTCCACCGAAGAATGCAAACACAAACACAAACACCGTAGCCAGCCTGGTGAAGAACGCAGCGCCTTCCAGCGTTGCCCAGCTGAACAGAATGCCATCCTTCACTTGTTTGAGTTCATTCACAGGGCGCTGGGGACCAGGTACTGCGACCTCCAACCGCTCATAATCAATGATAGAGTCTCGTTCAGCCTTTTCGGGTTCAGCAAGGCAGACAAACCTTTGCCTTTGCCCTGTCGACCTGCACGGCTGTCTACCCACTCACTTGCTGCCAGGTGTATTGCCACGTGCAGCGCCACCCGTATCCTACATAGAGGCAAGCAAGAGCGGTCTTAGTCGAGAAGTATGCGAATATGCGAATATAATAGAGCACGATAAATGCACTCGGGGGCAATGCGCCCGGCACAGTCCAAACATGTTCAGCAACATACACGTCCTTTCCTCCACGCAAGTACAGAATTGCTAAGCTAAGAAAAACTACATTTTGATCAGAACCGTGCCTTAAAACTGGGGCTACTGGCAGCACAGCTCTGCAGCCAACAGTCTTCAACATCACTCTGCCAACCGAAGCCACTGCTTCAAATAGAAAGCGCTAGAGGCCCAAACAAAATAACAGAATGCTGCAAGAACTATGGCACCTTACTAGCGTGCAATTGCCACAACAACGAAAAAACCTGTCTCTAGTGCCAACTCCTTTCTGTGCGCACGCACAGGTCAAGTGCTCAGATATGTCTGGTTCCAATGTGTACGATGAAACTGATAATCATGGCTTATGTTCTCCGACGCTTGGACCGGAGATCGGTTGGGAGTGTGCTATATTCGTGCGATACGCTAAATTATGTGTGGCAAGCACACGACAGCCGCGTCGGCGTGCAGATTTCGTGCGCCGCACGAAGCATTTTTAGCTGCCCTCACAGATGCACAAGATGTGTCCGTAAAGCGATGCCATGTTCTATGGGCTGAAGGAATTCATCAGCGCCACGACTGGCCAGGTACTGCAACACTTTCCCTAACCCCAGCACTTCAGGTACCGAAAACGTGCAAGAAAACATCGTCACTGGACCAAAGTTGATTAGCATTGGGCATTTGTCTGCAGGTTTGTTAAAGCCATCCCGTATGCGTTGCAAACCATGCTCAGGTACATCATGCCCGGTGTGGAAAACTGAGCATGCAGGCTCAGTTCACTACCTCCCATGGCTTCGTAGATGATGTTGAGTACGAAGAATCTCCGTGCGCCGCAGGTGTGGTGCCATGTAATGGAGGGCACTGTTCTGAGTTGTTGATGACTGGATCAGTTGAGCAAGCACCCCACCTCCGACAGCCCTCCTGATCCAAACCTCTCTTCCAAAACTGTTCAAAAGTTGTACTGCTGTCATTTAGCGAGGGACTATACCCAGCATCTAGTAGCGGGGCCTGCAACAGGTGGATCTGATGCAGTGCCTCAGTTCTCTAACTGAAATTCTGCCCATGCCTCCTGCACCGCCTGGCTTTTCATTTCGCACAAATTGCATGTGATGTGCGTAGCTCATCCAATCACGGAAAAGGAATGAACAAAATCAGGAAGAACGAATGGTACAGGGCAAGGCCTCCAGCCTCAGCACCGCCAAAGCACATGGGCTGGACGCTGTGACCAGGGACACTGTGACATTCTAGAGCTATTCATAATATCCCACAGTATCTGTTCTGCCATGAACAGGGCTAGGGCTGTGGGCAGCTGGAAGTGGGTGCGGGCACGCATCCGTCGCCACTTCACAGCGTGGGAGGAAGCACAATATCAAGGTCCAGGGGGGTGGTTCAGGTTGTCCGAACGAGTCATACCTCTGCGGCCTGGGCAGCTCTGTTGCCATGAAGGTGCAAGTGGGGGCAGGAGCTGCCCCTCCTGCCCTCCCGCACCTTCGGTGCCCCCAAACGCACTGGGACCGGCACTATCATGTGCGCTCAAGACTAGCATTCGGTGTTTCCTGACCTGCTTCATCTACATCCCTCAACTAGCAGATTGCAATGTTTGTCCAGCCACACCGCCACCGCCAGGGTCGCTGGAAGGTCCCCGGAAACAGGAACGGCCACGAGTGCGCTGGGTATGTCTTCTGGAATACCTTGGGTAATGCAGACTTGGGCAACCCACCAGGAGTTCTGTGTTGCTGCATTTGCGAAGCATGCAGCGCAGCTCTCCCAGACTCTGACTATCAGTGCGAGGCTTGTTCTTCCAACGTGGCATGCAGGTCTAGGGTGCTCTACCAGTAAGAATTCTGTTTTGACGTGTGTTCTTTTGTCACTGCTGCTGCCGGCCTGCAGAGTGCCACATTTGAAGCACCAGCATTTTCCGAGAATGGTTCCGGATCTGTTCGATCTGGAATCCTCTTGGGGAGGGTGCCCATGAGTGCCTGCAGTTGTTGCTGTGCCTCCTGGTGGAGGTGCATTAAGGCTCTAATCTTCCGACTAAGGAACTGTTTGCTGTAGTGGAGTGGACTGTAGTGGACCACATTTCTTGGGCACGTTATGTCATTGGGCGCGGTATGTCATTGTGCTGCGTCTGTTGCTCTGCAGCTGCAGGGACTAGATGCAGCGCATCATGTCGCTAGGCCTTCACAGCACGACAAACTGCTCGGGAGCCCGGCGTTTGTGGGATACCGGTGTGCGACGTATATATTACGGTGCTAGGTGCACAGCGATTCTAGCCAATCGCACGTCGTACTGTGCCAATGGCGACCTTGCATGAGCTCTTCCAAGAGTTTGTGGACGGTGCGGCATGTAGTTTACCAGCAGACCCCGAGCAAGTAGATGCAGCTGGCACCCATGTTCTGGACTGTGTGGCTTGTCCTGAGCAGAGGCAGCTGCTCATTCAGGAGCATCCACTTTCTGCCATCCTGCTGCACATGCAAGGTCTTCTCCATATATTCATCAACGGGGTGTGAGCTCCATCACCTAGCTGGCTTTCCGTTCACTGTTGACTTAGCAGCAGTGGCCTTGCATCTGATACATCATGTACCCACACAGGCTCTCCACGAGTTTTGGTGCCTCTCAGATTCACTCAAGGCCACCAATCCTGCTGTCAGAAGCTTGAACTGTACATGGAGTCTGCTTTTTCACGAACAAGCGTTCGATTTTGAGGTGCTTCATGGACAGTGGCCACGAGTTTCCGTGACCTGCAGCCCTATCCAGACCCTGTGTTGGGATCTTGGCGTGGTAGATGGGCGCAAATAGCTATGGGCGTCCTAATCAACTTGGCAGCAGATGTGGAGCCAGCTGCAGGGCTGGTGCAGGAGACAGTGCTGGCGGCCATGGAGGCTGCTCACACACGTGACGGTGGCGGGCCACTGACATTCCATGCTGGCTTCACTGCAGAGTGTGCACGCTGCGTGCATGTGCTGCAGAATCTGGAACACATCAAAACGTCTGACACCACCCACAAGGTGCGCCCTGCCAGCACACTCAACACTCAGCTGCTGCATCTCAAGACCTTCATGGTTATGGCGTGGTTCCCGATTATCCATTCTATCTGTGAACGCTGCTATAAGTGGCACTGTCAGTGCACAGATGCCACCAGCAGGAGCTCCTTTTGCTGCTGCATAAAACCAGAACATAGCCGTGCAGTTGTTGCAGGGCTCAGCGTGCCGGTGTGCGGCCTACTTGTGCACACACATGGAAGAGTGGCTGCAGCTCATAATGTCAAACAACAGTGCACTGACCGTGGAGGTCTTGAAGATGATGTACACCGCAGTGGCCACCAGCACGCAGGTGCACGAGGCTGCGCTGGAAGCTGCAGTGCTGCCTGCTTTGCTGGACTTCCTGACAGCTGTCACGCAGGGCAGTTTTAATATTCATGTCGACAGCGATGCAACCACAGTCGCTTGCGATCTATTGGACTTGGTTCTGGCATCTGCTGCCCTCCCCAGCGGAGACCATGCACTGGCTTCAAGCAGCTCTCTTTTGACAAGCAGTGCAGAAATCCAGGCGAACGTTCTTCTGGATCGCCGGCTTGCCCTGCAGCTGGCGCAGCAGCTGATTGCTGTGCTGGAGCAGAGTGAGAGTGCATCTGTCAGCGCCGCAGCTATCACATGCATGTATCGCTTGGCATGCATGGAGCAAGACCCAGTGCCAGACGTGCGATGCATCCTGCCTCCAAGCAGCTCGAGAGATGCTGCTAGGCAGGAGCTGCATGGGCGCAACTGCACGCCAGCAAAGAAGGGGGACCTGCAAGGCAGCAGCCCTCAAGGATGCCTGCAGATTGAAGCAGGGCAGGGGCACCAGAACCACGCAGTGCAGGTCAATCAACAGCACATCATCTCCAGTGGCTATTGTTTCATGGGCACAGCGCAGGCACACTGTCTGATGCCGCTGGTGCACAGCGGAGGGGGTGTTGAGGGTGTTGTGGCGGTCGCTGCGACAGTGGCCTGTGATGGCCCTGCTGGAAGCCTGTGGACACATGCCATCACAGTTCTGGCGCTGCTGTCGTGGGTAGGTTCAGCTCTTGTTCGCTGGGTAGAAGGGAAACGGGATTCAGACAGAGGCACTCCAGGTCAGGCGTCGCCCTGTGTCACATCCCTTGCATGATAACGTCAGATTGTTCTTTTGCGTCTGTTTGAGGGTAAGTAATCCTGTGAAGAAGGTTAGAAAATGCCGCCCAGCCACAGGTGGATTCAGCCTGTGGAAGCGGGGTGATTGATCTGAGTTTGCGTGGTTTGTTGTCTCTTGAGGCCCCTGCTTCGTACAGATGCAGATGATTCTCAGGAAGGGGCAGCGCGAGGGAAGCGTGCCAGGCATTCAGATGGAGTTGCCGCCGTGGATTTCCAGTCCTCTGCTGCTGAGCACGGCTGCGTGGCATCTCATGACGGTTGTGCTGACAAGGAGACAACAGCAGACTGTCTTGAGGAGGTGTCACACAAATTCAGTTCAAAAGTATGTATTCCACAGCTCCATTTAGTTGTGCAGCAACAGTCAGAAGCAGGAATTGTGAGAAACCAGCTGCCTGGATTTTGCTTGGGGGTAGGGTTTGCCCCAAACCGAAACCCCAGACGTACTACTGTGGTGCTCTTTTGTGTTGGCGAATTCTAGCTATTTCGGTTGTTGCCCTTATACTGCCTTCCCGGTTTGCGACATCTGTGACTGCTGTGGGGAATCTTATGCTCCTACAAACTAAGTGACAGAGATGCCTGCCACATCTACCCAGGTGTGGCATGCTCACACGTTTCGATGTGTGTGGAACAATGGGTCCCTCCACCTAAACACTTCAGGATGTTGCGGCTGCCTTGCAGGGGTTAACACTCCTGCTGTGCCATCTGGCGCATGTCCGCCCTGTCACTTTCTTCTTTTGAACACTTCAATATCATCTGGCGTGTGTCCGCCTGTCACTTTCATTACAACCTCACTGATGCACCTGGTACAGGTCCGTCGGCTGCATGACGACCTCATGCAGGGGCTATCAGAAGAGGCTACATGTGATGGGGTTCAGTATGTGCTGCAGTGCGCGGCACGCCTGCACAAACTGCAGCAGACCGCTGCAATGTGAAACTATGTCCACCAGCCTGTGTGAAACTTACATTGAAACCGGCACAGCAAAAGGCCACAAGGAGTGCATGGGCCTGGCACCTGGTGTCGGCGAGGGGAGCCGTTGGGGCAGTTTACTAATGGTGCTGCCTCTCTTGCACCGGAGAAGAAAGAGGATCACCGCCCTCGTGTGCGTGTTCAGAGATGGAGCAATGGGATTCGTGGATTCTGGGCTCTGAGCCGCCAGTGAGCCGATGTGGGGGGCAGTGCAAGTAGATGGACTTGCGGGTGAGTACCAGCGCTTCCACAGGCGCACAACACATTTTCACATTTCATGGTACTAGTTTTGTAGCCAGGCTTGCAGTACTTGTGCGTGGTATTAACGAGAGACAACTTTGAAGTGGCAGAGATTACACCTTGGGCTGCAGGCCACGTCCGCATGACAACTCGTTGCAGTGTCGGTCTGCAATGTCCTCAGATGTTGTGCAGGTGCAAGGAAGTGACAGGCAGTCCTCATGAAACAGGGAGTGCACTGCAGCCACTCTCGAGCTGCTGTAGATCATAGATCCGTCACGATGCTGAAGATTGAACTGGTCATGTTTTACACAGTTTCTCAGAGATGCACTGGGCGGATGTGCATATGGTGTTATTATACCATCATGTTACTAAAACACATACATGTGAGTTCTACTCACCTGATCTACATGCATGCTGCTCTACTTCGATCTCGCAAGACCCGGGCCACACATACACTCCCCACACAACCTTGCCAGGTCCACACACACGTCGAAGGGCACCGTATAGCCCTCCATGCTTTCCATCAGCACTGCCCGTACCTGCCACGACATTGATTGCTTTGCAACGAACAGCCTGTTCACCAACAGCGAGTTTTATGCAAGCTGTGAAGCGTGGCCTGTTGGTGCTGTTAGAATCACTGATCCTCAGACCATCCTCTGTACACCCGTGTGCTTGTGTTTGGATCAAGACACTCTCCCAGCCAGCCTCTGCATTAGCATCTGTACAACTCACAATCACATTGGCCCTAAAGCGCTGCATTACTTCATGCCTGCGCAGTTTCGACAACTCATCTCTTTGTCTGGGACAAAGACGCTCCACATCTTCTGTCCCCGTCTGGTGCATACTAAGACCTGAATGACTAGCATCAGGTTCAGTCTCAACCAATGATGCACTCGGATGTGTTGACCCATCCGTTGGATCCATTGACGTCCTTTCAGTTTCCCCTTGGCCACCCAGCAAACTGGCAGCTGCCCGAACACTGCCTTCAGTAGCAAGAAGAATTGGAGCCTCATTACAGAATGTCCCTGGGAGCAGAGGGCACGCGCCATGCGCATCAGCACCTACATAATTGAGCTCTTCAGCTGCTCCAGGAGCATCCCCACGCTCTAGAGACTCTTGCGTCCACGATGCACTCTCTCCTGAGGTCAACGTGAAGCTACTGGCTGGAGGCTCGCGCGCCACCCGTGTATGCGGCACGCACCAGCACTTTCCTCCAACTGTGAGGAGCCCTAGCACTCTGAGGTAACGGTTGTGTGGAGTAGATTGGACATCATAATCAGGCACCATGCATTGCGAGGTGCGGCTGGCCGCGCCGGTGTGCATGCATCGATGCACCAGGAAGCACTCAACTCCGATGCGTTGTGACATCCATCTACCAGCGACCTCAGTGCTCACTTCCTGTATCTCTTCAGATCCCTCTTGAAAGCCCCAGGGATTGTCACGATCACACAGGCTTGCAGTCTGGAAGTCTGCTTGCATTATGCATCCCGGCCATGCTACACGCACCACATTTTCACGTGGCATGCCTCCAGCATGCTGCACATTTGGGCCCTGCCAAGCTAATATTAACATGCGCCTGTCAAGACACACGGACGCCCTCAGGAGCTGCAGCTGAGGGAAGCGTGCACAGCTCATCAGCTTGCCTGCGCGGTCCATCAGCGCCCATGTGCGGTCAAGCAGCACACCCCCCGCAGTGACTGGCCAGCCCTGCACCGAGCAACCTGCCAGAGACTTGACTGGATACACATATATCACAGAAACACTGCTTTCGCGTGCACTGCAGATAGTCAGGCCTGACCTGAGAGTCAGGCAACATGCCTGCACGTCTTTCGATCCTGGCCTGCCATTACCAGCACAACTCTCTACACTTTCCAGGTGCACATCATCTTCACGACATGTCACGCTGTCAGGGCACGACAGTTTCTGCCTCCGAGCGTCCTTGCTCTGTTTGCATGCATCTGCGGGCACACGCAGGCCCTGGACATGTCCTGCTGCATCACTGGAATGACTTTGGTCTGCAAAACAAGCGATCAAGGCACATACAAGCGCATCCACGTCCTCTTTTGTGGACATGATGCCCAAACTTGCACGTACAACGCCAGTGTGGCGGCCCCGGACAACCCCTACGTCCCCTCTACACGACCATCCTTCCTGAATGTTCTCGAGGATGTCCTGATCTGACAGGCCAAGCACAGTTGCACACGCTCCAGGGTTACAGCAGCAGCCTGCCCGTAGGTACACATGTTGTTCTGCAAGACACTCATGAACCGTGTGGCAGCTCACTGGCTGGCCATGCATGTCCCACACCACGAAACACACCACGGGCCCATGCACAGCATACGAAGGACGCTGTGGGTGGCAACTACACCCATGCATTGCCAGCTCACAGCAGTCGTCATCCCTGCCCTCCCCAATCCCCAGCCACCCTGCACGGGCTGTCTCTGAACACCTCCAGCTGCTCCTCGCAGGAGGTGCTTTGCGACTTGGGCTATGGCAAGGAGCGCTTCGAACTGGCTTCTCAGCTGATCTTTCACGACCTAGAACAGAACACAGAGGGGTTCCGTCGCAGTGTGTCAAGGTGGACAGGGAGGTAGCCAAGGTGGCAGCCAGGTCGTGAGCACGCTGTGCCCCCCCCCTGCTCACTGCTTGCTTGTACCATGCTGAAAACCCTGCAGGGAGAGCTGCAATGCCCTGGAAGTGAGGAGTGCCTGCTTCAAACGCAGCAGGCGCCGGCAGCGGAGCGGCATGCAGCGGCCATGTGCGAGGTAGCACATGTGTGACGCTGCCTCCGCCCAGAAAAGGAGACTGCAGCAAATGCAAGACGTCTGAGCGAACCAGCAGAGCGCCCAGTCCTGTGGGGTAGCCAAAGATTTTGTAGAAGGAGAGTGCAACGAAGTGGCACGGATGGCGTGTGAGGTCGGGAGGCTGTGTCTGGCATGCCTTAGCCGCATCCAACAGCACGAGCAGGTCTGGTGCTGACTGCAGCACAGTAACTTGACTCGCAAAAGACTCTGAAGTAACGCTGTGTTGCTGCTTCATGAGCTGGCACCACTGAGGGGCTTGCATCAGGGTAAGCAAGGGAATGTACAACAGGTGCTTACGCCTAGCACTGTAAGAAACATTTACATCATACTGCATCCCAAAATGATTGGCGAGACACTGTACATGTGGATGGTGCGGAAGGTCTTCGCTGTTTGTGTTGGGTGCGCACGTTGTGAGAGGTCATGACACGGCCTTGACACAATGCATCCAAAGTATCATCCGAACATCTTGTTCCTGTCATGTTGCACTCCAGAGGGAGCGCTACCATGAGCTTTGAAGTGTCTGATGGTGACCTCCCAATGCTGCTGCTGTTTCCACGGTCCTGGCTGGTATCGGCATAGCTTTGTAGCACACATGAAGTATTGCGCATGTATGCTTGAACAGGTTGTATGTACGCCCCTCGGTCGTGCGCCACCTTCCGCATTGCAAGCACTGACCTGTGGCACGCCATAAAAATTAGGTTGGACTGCACTTCGGAATTCATGCACATTCCACTACACTCTGGGCAGCCTGAAAACGATAAGCAACGCCGAAAAACCAGTATCGCGTGCTGTAGAAGTACAGGTGGGGCGTACGTATGGTTTGCCACAGTGTAACAGAGCTGCCACATTGGTGTCCATTGGAACGAGATAGCCAGCAAACTGAGCGAGGCTGTAGCACCAGCTGTAAATATACAAGTATATTGGCCTGGTGGTGCGTTAACAAACTGCAAGACCGATCTCCGAGCATGCTCAGTTGTGTCCGAGCTACCGCTGCTTGCCAAGCTGCACTGAGCTCGGTCATCATGTCGAGGCCACGTTGTGAGCAACCAAACAGTTCAAGCTCAAGCATTGCCACACCTATGAGGATTCACACAAAGCTGGGAAATGGTCTCGTGAACTTCACTCAGCTGGTCACTCGAAAACAGCGTGCTCCCTGCGTGGTCGAGATAATGCACACGCACTCTGTTGCTGGAATCTGTTTTGGTGAAGGTTCCAGGGTATGCTTCCGAATCGTGACGAGCATCGGCTGCTTCAGACTCCGTCATCCGGTCAGTGACCTTCAATTGTCATTCCACAAGCACCACTGCACAGGAATCTTGCCAACAGTTAGACACAGGTTTGGTGAAGATAGCGTCAGGCGTAATGGAACCCGTCAGCTGGTCTACATGCTGCAAAGCCTAATACGATCTATATATTGGTTTCTCTGGGATCAAGACATGCCTTCAGCCACGCATGTAGGATTTAGCGATGAGCCTTGTCGTCGACCATTACTGCGCCGTCCTAGCGTCACCAAATGGCAACCGCACAGATGGCAACCGCACAGATGGTTTGGAACGCGCCACATGCACAGGGCGTACTACCATCCTACAACCATGCCATATGTACAGGCATAACTACAGTATGCACTTTCTTGAGATAAATATTGCGTTCATCGATGTGGTATCTCATGGATGAGATAGATGGGCTGCATCGAGGACATGTTGGGGCCAAAACTTGAGGATTGCGGATTTTTTTGCACGGATGCTTTGCAACATGCTAGCACGCTGGCATGCAGTGTTCGAAATAGACAGACGAAGTACTGCAACATGTAATGTCAGTGGATGTAGCGAGGAGTAGGCAAGCGTGAGTTGTAACGACAGTCGGTGCACCTCATCAGCTGCACGGCTCTATATGTACAGCGTCTTGAGTCCGCTGGGCGATGTTATTTCTGTGTGATAAACGAATGACCAGTCCACATCTAGGCCATGCAGCAGCGTGCACTGTAAAACTGCACCATGCAAGAATTCTGCGAGACCCCAGCATGAAAGTCCACCTGAATCACCACGTACGGGCGCCTCCCCCAACGAGCAATGATTGCTCCGCGTGCCCATCAGCCCGTAATTGTCGATCTCAAGCAATGGCAAGCCGACGTTCGTGCGTTGGCGCTGTGTTTGCTGCGCAGCTGGTGCTGCAGCGTGGGGCTGCGCATGCAGGATTTCTGGAGGTGTGTATATTGTATCCAGTCCAACGCGCATGCTAATTTGCAATATGTACAAAGCTATCTCACCGGTCCTGAGAGCCTCTACAGAACTTGGTGAAGGCCTCGCAAACTGATGACATCTCTACACTGGACGCCACTGTCAGGCTCTTAGATGGAGTGTCCATCCTGAAGCAGATCCAGGTACGAATTCCAGTGGTTGAACTTTTAGGGAACTTGTGCCGTTTCGTGTAAGACCTGGTGGATGGAGGATGCAGTATGTAGTACTATGCTTGGGGATTCTTGCTACATGAAGTGTACCATGTTAGGGCTCACAGGGTTTAGGTCCTTGCTAAATTTGCCCCCCTAACCCTCAACGTACGAACAGACGCTGGCGGACTCTCCAGCCGATAGCCAGCTGCGATTCAAATCAAGGGCAGTACTACCAGGATATGCCAAGTACTTGCGGGAGGTTGGGCCTGCTGTGAATGTGATCCTAGGTGCTAACTACGACACAGAGCTGTCGTCAAGGTATGGTGGGACAGGAGAGGATGGCAGCCTGGCAGAAGTGCTCTTTGAACGGATCGGAGCAACTATCACACTGAGTGGCAGGTGAGCCGTGGTCCCTGTGCAATCACCACCATGGCCCGCACTTACGAGATGGGCACACAACAGGCTTTTGTTGTGCAGGACAGTCAGCCCAGAAGCACTTGAGCCTGGGTCAAAAGTTGCCTCCAAAGCTTCACAGAGTCTAACGGCATTCCTTGCAACAGTTCCGGAAGATCTCAAAGCAGAAGCACAGAGGTTTCGAGTTGAACGAGCTGAACGAGCAAAGAGGTAGAATGACTGTTGGGGATGAATAGTTGATGACAAGGCAGCGAGATTGCCGAGGTGATATGTGAGTTGCCAGTAACACAAGTACCGGACAAGATTGCACGATTGGGTTTCTGCTAAGTTACAGCACTCACACCTCCGTTGTACTACGTGAATCATCTTGATTGTTCTGATGCACCACTCCTTACTGAGTTACCCGATGTGCACTTGGAAAGCTGTCTAGATGGTTGCTGTGGGATATCTTCACGCTTGGCTCCTATGGACAATGTGTTTGAGTTTGGTTCCGTGTCTGCATCACCCGCGTCATGTACACCCTCCTGGTCGCTCCTCATCACACCCTCCTGCATGAGTTGTGGGTTCGCAGCCGCTTCTGCCGCATGCTGCGCTGCTTGCCTCTCTGCATGCATCACCTCCTGCAGTGCTGGGGGAAGGCGGTACGCAACCTTGTTGGAGACAACTGTCAGCATCACGGGCACTCGCAGATCACCATGGCGTTGCAGCCAAGCCGTGGGTGTGGGTGTGCCTCTTTCTAGATGTTGTCCAAGCACGCTGCACGACAAGCAACGTTCATGCAAGCTGTATGTGCATATGCACTCCGAACTATGCGCCACTGCACAAGGCATACAGGGCCTACTCACACTGGAGGTGTAGAAACGGGAGACACAGGATCCACTACCCAAGCATCCCTGGTGGAAAATGTGAATCCAGAAACGAAACTGCAGCATTCAGGAGTGTTCAGTTGTTTTCTCTGCACATGCGCTCCCAACCAAATATTCTGTCTCCAAATCCGCAGAGAGCATGGACAGCATGCAGCTCACCTAGGCTCGAAGACTTTGGATCCCCTGTTTGACCCAGATGGCCTCCACGACTTCATGGAACGCGTTCGCCACATTTTTGCAGTGCTCTCCACCAGCTTAGTTGATTGTCCCTGCGCCAGCACAACTTGGTATTTCCTACAGTTCGAACAAGGTGCATGGCTGAAGGTTAAGGAAGCATCCATACTTCACGTTGTGTCGTGTAACCCTCAGCTTGTGGTCCCCTGGTCCTGTGTGGAGAATTGATGTGCTTTGTAGCAGTTTTGCGTGCAGCAACAGTCCCGCCTTCTCTCTCCATCGCAAACATTCTGATTTCCTCCATAGCCATGGTTACTGCCATTTCTCCACTCCATCCCCCCGGTGGAGGCACAGCCAGCAGCGGCTGCCGCACATCCAAGCGCTGGAGAATGACAGGAGCGCCACTGATGACGCCCATGCGATGTCTCACGCGAGGGCGAAGCAATCTTAACGTATCGTCTGAACAGGAGGATGGTCTTGGGTTTGCACTGAGCTGCTCTGCTGACTCTTGGAAAAGAGTGGATTGCTCTGGGAAGAGCATCTCTGCAGATGTCTGAGCACTGCAGCTCATTGACAAGTGGAGGACAGCTGGAGAACTGGATGTGTGAGATGTTGGGACAGCTGCGAGAAGTGTTGGCACAGGTTGCTCATGAGTTGCAGACTCACAAGAAACACCAACTGCCACTTGAAGACGGTTGTTTGCCCCATCTGAATGCCTACAGTTGGTTGAATTCGCAGAAATCGGTGTTGCGTTGATGTCGGGACTTGATGTGCTTATCAGGCTCAACAAGGGATTTCTGTGTGCACTGCACGTCACAGGCTGCTGCAAAACACTCAGCCTGTTACGATACCACAACACAGAGGAAACCATGAACACTTCCTAATATTTCTTGCATGCAAGCACACGTTCGAACATTCGTAGGACCTCGATCAACAGCATCTGGGTGTATGGCAGTGCCGATGTCTGCATCACACCTCCATCAGGCTATGTAGGCTTGGTCCAGCTTTCCTCAGGGTGGTTCTGTGCAACGGTGGAAGTGAAACTGCGGAGATAGCACCTCTAAGAGCTTCGTCAAGCTGACAGGGAAGCGCAAATGTGTGTGGTGTGACTGGAGGAGCTTTACGATAGATTGCTGCCATCTGGCCCAGGCATTGAGGTTGCACGTTCTTCGGATCGCAGAATTCATTGAACCAGGTGCTAATTTGTGCACGGGACAACTGTGGAAGCTCCATACTTACTCCTGGTGTAGCACGCAGGACTGGCTACAGCATTTGCTAGCGCAGCATTTCCCCGCTGTCCACCCGCTTCGAGGAAAGCTATCCTCGCCCTCGTAGCTCCGTGGCAGTGCACGGGTACGCCCAACAATATGCAGTCCCAAAGGTAGCACAGCCGAAAGGACTGCGTAACGCCATGAAGGCGTTCTGTGACCTTGCAGGCGCCTCTGCTACTATGTCATGTGTTGTCTTTGAAGAACCTCAGCTGATGATCTGAGCAGAATCAAACACCGATTTGGGCTGCGCCGAATCTCCAGCTTGAACGTTCGAACAACCTCAGATGCATCCAAAGTGCACTCACACCACGCCTGGATGTGGCTATAGCAACTTGCAAATACGACCCTTTTGAGGTTTCGCTCAACAGCTAGTTTACTCAAGCCTCAATATTTACTGTGGTCGTGATATGTTCAATTTCGAGTGTGACAGCTGTCGCAGGCTCCGTTGTGCCAGTTTACGAATAAACAGGCACGTAACTCTACAGATGAGTTCCTTAACGAGTGCCTGCATCTTTCTTTCTTAGACGTCGTCCAGGGATGGACGCTGTACGGGCGCTGAAGGTAGAGTCTGCCCGCGCTCAGCTGGAGCTCGATGGGATCACAGGGCTACATGGGCACGAACAATGCAGTGACGATATAGACTTAGAGTGGGATGACGGTCGTGAAACATCCGCTGGAAACACAGCGCCAGAGCACAGCAGGGTTGGGTCGGCAGAACAAGACGGGCAGCAAAACAGAACAAGCCCTCCCGCGCAGTCAGCGGAGGGCATGGCTTCGCGCCAGGACTCTGCGGAGACCCGCCACGAGGATCCCACATCTGTGCTGCTGTCTGGGATGCTCTTTCAACAACTGAGCGTGCGTGCCTTTTGTTGTTCTTTCCTCCTCACTCTATGTACTGTTGATACAAGGAACTTTCCACAGTCAAGTGCAGTATCAATGCTCAGTTGATGAGGATGTGCAGGAATCACGTGGAGGGGTGTCCCAGAGCACAGAGAGCATGGCAGCCACTCTCAAGAATGTACTCATTGCTACCGGCATCGCAGTGGACGATGCAGATATTGATGCTCCTCTGGACTATGTAGAGCAGGTATGCTGGCCATGCATGCCAATGTGAGACTGTCCTGTGTTCACTGTTCCGCTGAACAGAACTGTTCTGCAGATGTTTGCTCAGCTCGGTCTCAGGAATTCTACTGTCAGAAAAGATTTACGTGATGTAACTGATGCCGCTGAGGTCGAAGGCTGTACAGCAAAGGCAATTGGTGAGGTGTGGCCATCATGATCCTTTCGTTTGTGATACTCATTTACCATCTGGTATTCTATTCCATCACGTCAACCAGTGCAGGGCACGTGTAAGGCATCAAAAGTGAACGCAGAGGCTGCTAAAGAAGTGAAGGAGACCGAAGCTGGGCGGAGAGACACCACACGCGCATCACAGCATGCCTCATCATCCCTGCGGCTACAGCAAGGGGTCCAGCCTCCAGGTTTGACAGAAAACAGTGAATGCAGTAGCCCAAACCCAAATCTTGCAAGACAGCGATCACAGGCTGTGACCAGAGTGCCCATAGAACCCAGTACAGAAGCTGTTGATGCTGCAGACTTGCCGTGTGAAAACCTCCCTCAGACAGAGCAGCATGGCAATTCAGCAGGCAATGTTCAGGTCATCCGGCATATCCAGCACAGGTCCTATGGCCAGAATACGCAGCCAGCTCAGCTGGCGCAGATGCAGTCCCAGACCAACCCTCATAGCTACACATACGAAGCATGGGATTCAGCTGCACATTCTAGGTGCAGACCTGAATCACTAACCCAGGTGGCCGCAGCAGCAGCTGTTGCAGCGGCGCAAGCCGTGAAGAGTGATTCAGACTCTGAGCTGTCTCAAGTTCTGAAGGCTGTGCTGCTACAGCAGAGCAGCCTTGGCATGCAGAACAGTGCGCTTGCAGCAGCAGTCACTGGACCTGCATCTTTAAATTTGCACAATTTCAGCGGTGCACACATGACACATCGCAATCACCGGTCCCCGACACCACTTCAGGCCACTCAAGCTGTAGAACCAGGGGTGAGGGCATCTCTCGCTGTCTGCTTCATCTTTCGTTTTCTGATTCCTTGTATCAGGTTCCAGCTGTGCAGTAACGTATTGGTCACAAAACTGTACGAAAAGTCCTTCTTATATCACGTCCGCTCTATCTTATGGCATACTTCATTTAGTCACGACGTTGACCTCTTGTCCACGATGCAGGCCCAGCCACTGAGTAGTCTGCCGCAGCCGTACTGCTCTGCTCCTACCAGCCCATCCTCACTCGAACCTCCACACCTCGCGGTTGAACCACAAGCACATGATGACACCACTGAATGTGGAGGGGTTGCTTTGCCTAAAGGGCAGCTGGATGCAGAACAGGGACGCGTCGATGGGAAATCGCACGTTTCTGTTGTGCCCAAAAGAGATGGTGTGCAACTGGACCCCGTCATATAGTTTCCAACACCGCATACTTGCCAAGTACATGTAGCCTCCTGCTTGTTAGGTACTGAAGCTAAGTTAAGTCTTGGTAGGATAGAGTGAGTATTCTCTGTCTTGGACAAAGGTAAGCGACAGTAGCTGTTTACCATGCAGGATCGCAGCCTAAAAGGAACAACCGAAGAGGCGCACAGCCTTCCATTAAAAAGAAGAATTCTAAAGAGGAAGCGCATAGGGATGACTGCCCGATGCCCCAGCGCTTGCGCGGAAGCATCCTGTCCACGAAAGCCCCAGCACCCGCAACTCGACCAGCCACACCTGCCACTCAGCCTACATCCCCGGCATCCCCTCCCACTCCTGCACATAACAGCCACTCAGCAGTAGACCATGCACACCATTCACCTCCCGACGGTGCCAAGCTGCAGCCTGCTGCGAGTGAAGGGACCATGCACACTACGTTTCAAGCATCAGTTGATGCAGCCCTGGCTTCAGTGTGCCCTGAGAAGGCTGCCCTTCGTGCTACCCTCGAACTTCCACAGCCGGATTTTGCAGGGAAGGCAAGAAGCAACCTGAAGCGGATGCTGGGCGATGACATCAGCTACATCAACATAAAGTGTACAGCCCGATCTGCAGCTGCAGAGGCAAACAACGAGCTGATGGCGTTCAAGCGTTCAGTGTCAGCTGCAGCGCCGCTGCTGCCCACGCAGATGTATCCATCATGGCACAGCATCGAGTCGATGGATGATGTGGGTGTTTTCGCAGATGCATGTGTACAAGAAGTTGCGCTACGTGCTGCGCAGGTGCAGAATGACGTTAGTGACGGGGTTTATGACCTCAGCCACGCATGTGCCCGGAACTTCCGATCTCAGGCGGCTGCTAGGGCCCTGCAACAGCTCACAGCTAGACAGAACCTGGCAATTACAGCTTGTGAAGAGAAAGATGAAGCCGCTCTTGCAATGATCAGCTCTGCAGGTCCCAGCAACAATCTCAGAGTTCACAATGCCAAACGGGAAGGGCCAGAAGGTGCTGCTGTGCTGGGTGATAAGCGGCCCCGTTTGAATCCTGGTAGAAACATCGTTTGCAATGCGGCGGCTGATGAGCAATCAGGGGTGCGCGCACCACTACAGGACGGGATGATTGTGAAACGGGGGGGGGTGGACAATGCGCCGAGGCGTGCTCAGGTTGTGTATGAGCGTGCGGTGGCCCGTGGGCGTGCTCGGCCTGTTATCGCGTTCGGGCGCAGGCTAGAGGACACATCACGGGGAGATGCAGTCAGTGACGCACACGAGAATGCACAGCCGGCTTCAGAGGCCAGTCCACCTGCTGCAGCTGCATCTGCAGCACCAGGAAGGATGGCGCGGGGAACAACCAGACCCAAAGATGGCAGGTTGCACCACAGATCGCCAGATGACAGGAAGCAGCAACAAGACAGGCAGGAGAGACCACATCAGGAGCACCAGATGCGCTCACACCAGTACGGGCACCCGGAGCTGCCCTCACAGGGCATTGACGAGTGGGATCAGGGGGGAGGCTGGCAGGGTGGGATGCGGAGTGGTGTTGAAGGCTGCCAACCCCCCCAGGGCAATGGCCAGGTTCACAGTGCTGCAACTGCTCCGTCCGCTCTGTTGAACCCCAGCAGTAGCTCAGGAGCAACAGATTCAGTGCTGGTGGCACTTTTGCAGGGCTTCACCGAGATTATCCGCTCAAACAGCCTCGCACCGCTGCATCCAATGCTCCCTGCGCCTCCAGCATGGCCAGCACATGCAGCACAGCCGCCGCCGCCACCACCACTACCACCAGGTCCTCAGGAAGCTTCCCAACACATCCATGCTAGTGTTGCCAACAAAGACAATGCTGTGCCGCAATGTCAGCACGAGCCACGAGACGATGAAGCTATAGATGCAAGTGAATGCAGGGCAGGTCAGGCGCACTCAGGTGCCGGCCATTCTCAAGCCAAGATGTCATCTGTGGCGGCTCAGGCCGACATCGGCTGGCAAAGCCAAGAGCCTGTCCCGTGTAGCACTGCAACAGCATCGCCTGCACAGTCTGCCGGAGCGCAGCCATCCGCAGCCACTGTGGCAGCCCTTGCCAGACATCTGGCAGACAGGAAGTCCCAGGGTAACTTACACTCACAGTCAGCTGCCGCTACTTCAACTTGGGCAGCCTTTGGCCACCGCACACCTCCAAAGTTCCTTTCTGTCGTGGACATTGGTGCATCTTCAATTGATCAGGACTTCAGTAGTGATGGCGGACGTGCGTCTGAAGCCAATGGCGATGTTCTCCATGGAGTTGATGCATCAGCTCTGGACGATTTGATTTCCGCTAGTGTTTGTGGGAGTGTGCATCGTGAAAGTGAGGCAGGTCAACTTCAGCTGACACCAGAGGAGGCCTCCATTCTCAAGGCAGTCGTGAAAGACCTCACTGCTGCTCAGTCCGCTGTGCCCCTGGAACAGCAGCGCCCTGGCCAGACAGTGGTTGAGGCTGGCTGGCATGCTGCTCCAGGCGATGAGCAACCTGGTGGCCATCTGTCAGATGCAGCTTCTGGCAAGGTAGCTGAGAGTGCCCTGACGATGCAGCAGGCTGCTGTGGGGGACATGTCCCTCTCACCACACAGAGGGAGCTGTTCAGGGTCCGAGCAGGAGAAGCACAGAGGCACTGCTGCTCATGACCACAATCGTTCTGGCACTCCATCATCATCATCTGTTGATGATGATGCAGTGTCTGGTGATATAGTGATGAAGTCTGCTGAAGGGCGTTCAGCTCTGCAATCAGCAACAAGATCTGGGCGCAGCAACCGTGGCAGCATAGAGGGCGGCTGTGAGATGGACAGCAGGGCTACGTGCGCGCTTCAACCACAGCACAGGCTAGACACGGATAGGAGCTGTGTGGGTAGTAGTGCAGTACAGCAGCTACCACCAAGCTCTGAGCGTGAGCCAGTGAGCAGTCATGCCTGTTCCGCCACAGCAGGTGATCTAGGTAACGCATCCATAGACATGGGGGCAGATGCCAAAGGCCAGCTTCCTTGTCCTGATGGTGGCGTTGAATGTGGTTCGATGACAGGCGCTCAGTCTGCGCATCATGAAGGCAGCGTCGGAAGCAGTTCGGTTGGGGTGCAGGCCCAACAGCAGCCGTCACGCACCACTCTGCAAGAGCGAATCAGAGAGCGATATGCAGGTATGCACCAAGCTGAGGGAATCGTGCACACAATCAGTACCCGATTTTTCTCAAGTAGCTTGTGCCATGCACTGTTGGTTCCACAGTCGTGCTCGTTACGTTATGCGGCGTCTGGTCGCATGATCCAGCCCACCTGTCCGCATTCTGAGTGTAGCTTGCAGTGCAGGGCTTCCCCGTGTTGTCTGTTCTCTCCAGTAACCTTCATTCGTGCTTGCAGAGTTACGGGAGCAAAGCAAAGCTGCACTTCAGGGCGCATGCAGCCGTGATGGCTCTCCAGCACCCCCCCTGCAGCCCCTTGCACCCTCACTGCATCGCCTCCGCCGCTCCAGTTCACCAGACACACCCACGGACCTGTCCATTGCAAGCTTGTGCCTTGACCCAGTGCATGTGGACTGTCGGTGTGGGATTTCCAGGGCTCCACCCCTCGTCGCCTCCACAGACCTTTCAGAGAGCAGCAGGGACGCAGGAAAAGACCCTTCACTGCACCAGCCAGCTACAGGCTGTGAAGTACCTATGTCAACCGATACTGGAGCTGCTCCCTGCGCACATTCAAAGTATCACCTGTTCCCCCAACAGAGTGGTAATCTGAAGGATGATGAGGCTGCCAGCAGGGGCACAAGCTCCCATGATCTGCCTGCAAGTGAGCAGCTGCCATATCCTCATCATGGTGAACAAGAGGAGCTTAAACATGCGAAGGGGAATCTGGCAGACAGTTGCCACAATGAATCGATCGCTGAGGACCGTGCAGCAAGTGCTGCAGCTGTTCACAAAGCTGGTGGTGCTGCACTTCCCTCTGCTATACAGGACCTCTTAAGGCCTGTCGTGTCCATCACTGATGATTCAAAGATCTCTGGTGCCACAACAGGCTTGGATCAGTACGCCAACTTGCGCTGTCGCCTGTGGAGGCCCCCGGAAGATTCTCAAATATATGCTGCTGCCGTTGACTATGGGCAGGCCTCTGATGTTTCCGGATACTGCACAGAGGATAGTAAGGCCTGTATGTCTTCATCATGTGCAGACGATGAACTTCGGCCACTTGCTCTTGACCGTAGGTGAGTGCCCTCATCCCAGTAATGTATTTGCCCTGTGCGTGCACACCATGACCATTGCAAGTTGTATGCAGTCTAATAAGGAGGAGGCGGTTGGACCGGCTGAAGCGGAGGCTGCAGCATGAGTCGTCCTTTGCAACAACCACAAGCCTCGCTTCATCGTCCGACGTTACAGCAAGCATGTCACGTGAAAGTGACCTCGTGAACTGAAGGCCGTATCGTGATCAGATGCCATGATCGTGGAAGAATCTTCAACCTGGCGAGTAATACACGTGTGTGCCTGGAAAGGAGTGTAAATGTGAAATGCCCATTCAGGTTGTCTGCAACTGGCACTTGATGTAAGCTTGCTGACTTCAGGAAAGCACAGTGCTAACTGTGCCGTTCCCGGTTCACAATGGTGCAACTTACAATAACAATGATTGATTCTTGTGAAGGACACTCGCTCTGTCGACGTAATTTTCACTCGCAGAAAATCAGATGACACGAATGGACTACTTGTGCTATTTCAAAACCAACGTTCTCTTGCATATCTGGTACATCCAGTCACAGAAAGCGTCTTGAATCACATTTTGACGGAAAGCGGACTATCTACGCTACTGAAAAGTCATCCTCTTGCACTCTTGTCCAAGTGATACCACAGCACAGCAGCCATGATGGCTTGACTACTGAGCGCTGTTTTTCAGCTCCCCATACAACTTCACTGCTGTCAGGGGACACTGCGATTATGTGAGTCACCTGTTCTGCTTGCTGGTCAGTTGCCTCACATCTCAGCCACTTAGCGCCCATCTGGCGCCCCAGATCAAGCAGGTATTCCACTTGCTTCTCCTGCACATCCACACACACACACTGTTTGCTCCCATACACACTTTGCTGCGCCAGTATCGATGTAAGACACATACAAAACCTTCGTCAGCTGATATGGCACCAAAATTGGCGCTACCCGTACCCACAACCTCTTAACCCAGCAGCTTGCCTTGGTGATCTGCCTATCATACACCTTGCGAGAAGCTCAAGAGCTCCCTTCTGTGGAGAGTAAGCCTAATCAGTGCCCGTACCTTGAGAGCGCAAGCGCATGTAGCCAGCATCAAGTTGCAGCCATTCAGCACCGTGGAGAGCTCCTCGGCCATCACATCACACGCAGACATGCTGCGGTAGCTGTCTGGCCCACTGCCAGCCATCAGAAGCTTCTGGTAGAAGCGTGTGTGTGTCCTCAGCAGCGCCTCAGTCGCGTACAGCAGGACACTCTGCTGCGACGCCTCATCCCTGCCAGCTGCCAGCAAACACGGAGCAGCTGTGCCCTGCACATCATGCATGTTGTCTCCCATCGCCACACTCATTCTCACCGTGACTGTTGCTGCTACAAGCACACAGTGCCACAGCAAGCATCCACAATCACCACAAGGCGAAATATCAGCAACACGCACTCAGCCCCGTGCGCCCCACCCATATTGCGCGAACCCACATGGCAATGCATAGGCCCGGGTGCTCCCCACCCACAATCCGCCAAGATTGCTTGCCATGAAATTTCAACAAACTGTTCTTCAAGGCCTCTCCAAATCAGCAGACGAAACCCAGCACATGACTCTCTCTCGCAGGTGACCGAACATACACAAGAGCCTCCGCTGCAGCTCGTGGCAGACCCCACTACAACAGCACAATTAGACTCGCAGGCACAAGCTGGGCAGTACACACCATCGAAGGGCGCGGAAAGAAGCAGTAGCGCTCACAGTGCATCACATGGGGCATGTCAGGGGCATGCCACAGCTGCGACTGCTTATTGTCCAGAACCAGAGCGATGGGGGAGAGGGCCGGGAAGCCTGGAGCATGCTGCAGCTGCCTCACAGGCTTCTTCTTCACGTCCACCCTTGAGCTAGACTGCACCGAGCTGTGAAAGAGCTGCTCATGAGGGTCCATGACGTGCCGCACTTGCGCTACCACCTCCGCCTTCAGGTCGCTCACCTGCACACGCACCCGGACTCTGCAAATTCGCGCGAATGAGGGGTGGCTACAGGTGCAACCACAGGGGGTTTTGACTGGAACTGTTGTTGTGACCACGCTCCTTCCTAGCATGCCAGCTGCGGCCCACGGTAAGTACATCATAGTTGACTTTGACAGCCCGCCTCTCACAACCCGAAAACGCGGTACATCGGCAATTATCCAGAATCAACATGGACCAAAACGACCTCTACTTTACTCGAATGGCACAACAGCACCATCATGGCCTACCAACCAGCGCACTCGATAATCACAGGGCGCTCACAGCACAGGAATCATGAATCATGATGTGGAAGCATGCCATGGAACAGTTTCAGCTCTCCACAAACATGCTACATGTTCTCCTGTACTGTACATGTACAGTACAGTAGAGAGGCCGGCAAGCGAGGCAGGGCGCACCAGTCTCAGCCGATAGGAGCACGCCAAGCGGAACATGCACTGGCGCCAGCCTGGCCGCATCTTGATCCACAGCAGAGACCCTGGCAGCTGCAGCAGGCTGCTGTCAGCAGCGCTCTGGGACGAAACTGCCAGCTGCAGCTGGTGCTGCTGCTCCGGGGACCACTTCTCGACACTGGAGGGCTTTGCAACGTCGATGAGGGTGCCTTCCAGGTTCACAAGCAGCAGCAGCCTGCCATCTGCCACGTGCGCACGCAGGAGGCCTGCGGACGGGTCCGGCGGTGCGGCATTGTGACTGCTGGGATCAGACTGGCTGGGCAGCTCTGACTGCTGGGGAGGTGTGCTGTTGGTGGTGGGCGCTTGAACGCGATCTGGCAAGCTTTCTACTGCACACGATGATAGTTGAAGAGGATCGGACAAGACATACCTGCGTACAGCGAGTGATAGAGGAACCCACAGAGCAGGCACATGCACGCATGCACGCCATGCAGGAGAGGAGAGCAATAAGCAGTGCACGTACCACAGTGGGGAGACAACGGAGCAGACGAGCTGATACCGTTGCTCTGGAGAGAGTCGGCTTTGGGCGCAAGTGGTGGCTGGGGCGCCTGCACATCCGCAGGCTGCGGCGCCTCACACTCTGTGCGCTTTGCTGGCTGTGCTGTGCCGGGTTGACCATCGGCGGGGGTGTCGCGGGGTGCGGCAGGCGAGTCTGGTGGAGTCACAGGGGACAGGCTGCGAGGCAAGGAAGACATCCAGTCTACCTTGGGGACCTGCGCCTGCTTTGCAGGCGGCGGCATGCTGCGACTGGTCGCGGCAGTGCTGCCGCGCTCTGCCTGCCTGAGCTTCTTTGCAATCGCGCCGTTCGCCTGTGGCCGCTCTGGCGTCAGGCTACGAGATGGCGGCGACACAGGCGACATGTGCTGCACCCCTGCCCCACCAGCGGTGCCAACTCGCGCGTACGGCGGCGGGGAGGGTCGGGCAGCCGGCGCTTGGGCGCCCTTGCCGGTGTCGTCCTCACTGGGAGGCGTGACTGGCTCCTCCTCCACGCACACTCCCCCTCCTGGCTTCAGTGCAGAGACAGCTACTGGTGCCAAGCGGGGTAGTGGGGGTGGGGCCCGTGGTGGCGCAGCGGCTTCTCCTGCTGATGCATGGGCAGTCACACGTTTCCGCGGTGACCACCCCCGCCTACGCGTGCTCGCCTCTGTCAGCTTGTCATCAGACTTCTCCCTTGAAACGCGCTTCATGGCGCTCTCTCCTGGCGAGCGTGCAGGCCTGCCGCCGTTCCTCCTGCTGTGCGGCTTGTCCCAGTGGTGCGCTTCATCCTCGTACAGCTTGCGAGCGCGCTTGTGTGCGCCCTCGTCCCCCCCCCTGCCCTGCGGAGATCGTTTTGATCGCCTCCTGGAGCGCCCTAGAGGTGAGCGCCGCCCACGATCTCGCTCGCGTTCACGCTCGCGCTCTTTCTCGCGATCTCTCTCCCGATCCTGCTCACGTGCCCGTTCACGTTCGCGCTCCCGTTCGCGTTCACGCTCCCTTTCCCGCTCTTTCTCGCGATCCCGGTCCCGCTCGCGCTCTCTCTCGCGATCTCGCACTGCACCACCCCTTCCATGATGCGCTGGAACAGCTGCAGTCACCTTCTGCTGCACAGTTGCAGGAGAACAGCTGCTCTGCACTGGCGGCTGCGGGGCGCTGGACGGTGGGGTGGCCGCGGCCACAGCCCCCCGCATGTCCCAGCGTGAGCGCCGCTTCGGCTTTGGTGCAGCACCCTCTGCTGCGCCTGGCGGGCCTTGCTGATCCTTTGCAGTATTTTCCGGGCCTGGCCTGGCTGGGGCTGAGGCTACTTCAGAAGCTTCCGCAGAAGCTTCTGCAGGCTGTGAGGCTGGCTCATGCATGGGCCGCAGGCCCTCCACATCCTCGCATGCCTGTGCAGTAGGCCTCACAGGCTGCGTGCTCTTGTTTGCATCGTCCGGAGGCTCCTGGGGCGCGGCAGCCGCAGGAGCTTCCTGTTGACCAGCTGCGCTGTGTTGGTGTGAACTGGGATGCGCAGGCTCTTGTGGGCTGCAGGCCTCAGGCACACACTCATCTTTTCCAGCCTCAGGTGCTGGAGGTTGGTGGCTTGCCTTAGCATCTTCCTGTACTGGGCCTGTGTCTGTCACGGGCTGCTGCTCCGCATCCCCAGCATTACTGTGCTGCGGCGCTGGTGCTTCAGGAGGTGGCGACGGTGCATGTTGATCATGCGTGCTTGTGACTCGCGGCACACTGGCATCCACGGCAGCAGTATCAGCATCAGCATCAGCATCAGCAACAGCAGCTGTAGCTGTAGCTGTGTCGGTTGCAGAGGGCGGGGCCTCAACAGCGTTGGAGTCACGGCTGGAAGTGGGGCGGGCAGGAGGGGGGCTCGGCGACCGCGTGCGCCGCCGCACCAGCTCCGGCGCTGCAGACGCACCCACATCTCCTATATTCAACCTGAACATCACCCTTGGCTTGAACGCAACGTCTGTGTTCTGCGCTGATGTGTGCCCCAGGTTCCGCAGCCCCGGGCTGGCCTGCTGGCCTACATCCGCAGAGGGCTCTGGAGGCACTCCTACTGTGGCTGGAGCGGCCTGCCCCCCATCGGCACACTGGGATGGTGCGGCAGGATGACTTGTGGCCCTTTCTGGGCCTGCATCAGGTGGCTCTGCAGACGAAACCGGGCTGCTGCGCCCCCCCGCTTCAGCCCCCCCACCCTCTTTTCCGCCTTGAGGTCGGGTATCTGTCGCTGCACCAGGCGCACGTCCTGCTGATCGTCTGGCTGCTGGCGAGCCGTCCTCTGTGGCAGGGGCTGCGGCTGGCGCAGCTAAGGGTGCTGTTGGTGTGGTGGCTTCGGGTGCCGGGCTCTGATGCTTTGGAGAGGCCTGTGCACGTGTGCCATTGAGCAGAGCACTCAAACTGGAGCACCATCCTTGCACCTCTGGCATTTGCTGGGGTCTTCGGAGGTTCGTCAGCGCCTGCGTACAATAGTCTACCTGTGCTGACGTTCCCGGTTGCATGTCAATGCAAGTGCATACTGTGTTATAGAACGCTCGTCACATTACGAGGGAAACAAGCACGGGCCTCAGAGAGAAGATACATCTGCACAGACTTCAGCATGTCCTGTGGACACAGGATACTGAAAATCTCAGATTCCTTGCGCAATGTTTGTTCGTCACTGACCCTGTTGCAAGGACATGCTATCTTTTGACAGATGAAAAGGGTGGCGTACAGCTGACATTGTGCAGGCTTTCTGAAGTGTTGAGAGGCCCAAGCGTATTGACTCGTCCTCCTCAACCACGCCTGCAGTGCAGACCAAATGGATGGCCTTCAGTCCACTGAGTAGCCTACTACGCATACCCTCCCAGTCCGGGTCACGGTACAAGCTGGCGGCCTGCCCTCTGTCCCGCTCTGCACTCCACACTTGGTGCTGCAGGTCCAAGCCTTGCAAAAGCACCTCACACATGTGCTTGAAGGATCTACATGTACAAAATGAATCTCTCTGTATTCACCGTAGGCTGGGTGTGCGAAATGTATGTTTTGGAGAGCAGTGGAGCGCACTGCTTGGCTGCTGCAACACCCACTGTGTCCAGTGTGATCAGTTCTTGCATCTTCGCCAACAGGCTATGATGCACCCTGCTCCCTGAAACATCTTGCCTGGTAGCATTCTGTTCTTGTGAGCAGGAGTTATCTCGAGAAGGTAGCTGCCTCTCTCTACTAGCGCTTCGTGATTTGGGTGTTGTTGCAGGAACGTCACGATGCTTCACATGATCACGCCTGGGCGGTGCCGGGCGATGCTGTCGCGGCCTCGAGAGATGACTGTTTCTATCATGCCTCTCGCCTGACCTCCCTTGCTGGCGTCGGCCCAAATCGCCCCTTCCGTACCCACGCCAGCTGGAGCGGCGGGGTCCACCACGGTCAGGTCCGTGTGTCGGCCTGGGCCTGTACCTGTGATTCGATCCTTGCCTGACTTGATCATGGGCACTTTGTCGATTACGAGCGCTGTCATGATCTGACTCTTCCCCAGACTCCTGCAACGCACGAAGGGTTGACGAGGCCTCAATGGAGCTTGCTGAAAAAGAACACAGCATGGTAGCAGCTCACCAAGCCTCCTTCCGGTTCAGAGTTGAGCTGGCCATCCGACACCTGGCCTTCTTCAGCGCTCATTCTAGCAATGCACTGCGTGCACTTGGTGCTTTGTCCTCCGCATCAATTCACTCTTTTCAGAGCTATGGAAGGGAGATCGGGAGCACACAACAGCCGGAAGCTGCCGTTTGAAGTCTTCAGCTGTGCTCGGGTGCTTAAGTACAGTGTGACTTCATGGTCATCAACCGTTTGAGAGACCACAAATGAATTCGTGTATAAACTGTCACATTTGCGATTTTAAAGCTCCAGTATCATGCTCTCCACCGAGGCCATAAACAAACCACGTGCGAATGAAAACCTGTTATCAGAGATAGCGCCGTGCCTCCTGTCAACATGGCACAACTCGAGCACTCTGACACAGTGGTCAGACTCGGTTTCACCCTTCGCTAGTCAGGTTCATCCTTCGCTAGTCAGGTTCATTGCGAAATGATGGAAATTAAACACTTTTAGTTCAGTAGTGACCAGGTGTACGTGTGTCATGAGTTCATGCTCGTGAGCACCTGATCCAGCACTTCGTTGGAATTCTTGCAGAACCTTGTTACGACATCAGCGCCCCTGATTATAGTTCCTTCATTCACGATTGGCAGTCTGGTTCTCGTGCAATCACGCCATCCTCAAACACACAGCAGGTGAATTGAAGGCTTACAATCTACAGCACACAAAAGTGACAGCACTGTGCAGGGAAGCGGCAATCACGGCGAACAAAAGCAGTCAGGTGCACGTTGTGGGACAACTGTCCATAATATAGTAGTTCAGGTACTGTATCTGCTTAGTGTCAATCTTCGCATCACACTGTCTTCGCATTACACTGAGACGCAGTGGCACAGTCTCCAGAAGGTGCAGCCAGGAATGGCTTCCTTTACTTGGATCCAAAGTGCAGGAAGTCCAGTTGGACTTCCTGGAAACATGCATGCAGGGTAGAGTGTTGCCATGGAGAGCGCCTGATCTCCTGATTCAACCTGTCTGGCTCCCAGGAAGGCGCCATCTCTTGACCATTTCGCCCTGCAGCATTCTGGATAGGAAGCAGTGTTCTTCAAACGAGAACATGTTACAGACCCTCGGGGCGGCGTCCTCCTGTCCAGCAGCAGCATAGCATGACTCGTTCGTGTTCATGCCACATGACCACGGGGTCGATGGCCAAAGAGCAAGAGTTGCAGCAAATGCAGGGCAGAGCATTGCCATGGCCACATGCTGGGGCACACCTGGTAATACTGTCATCCATGACTTCACCCATGTTATTCGCGCCTGCTTTGAACAGCTGCTGAGGCCCTACTGAGGGCCATCTTCGCCCAGGCGGCTTGCCATCGGTTCGCTTAACGGGGGGAAAAGTGTGCAAAACTTGCAGTTGCCATGCAACTACATGCACGCAGGTTATGCTGTGTCGGTGGATTTTGTTCTTGCGTTGTTACGGCTTACGTTGTTACGGCTATATTTTTGCCTCCAGGAACAGGCTCTTCTTGCCATTCACGCTTGCAACGGTGTAGCACATGTACAAGCCATTTTTCCAAGTTGAAGCAGGATGTTCTCTTCCCTGTCCCAGAAAATATGCTTGGCAGTTTGTTGCAGAATGCGTTGCTGCGGGTGCATGGGTCAAAGCATGCACTTCATATGTCACAGGCGTGTTCTTCATTCGGGAAGCACTGCAGAAGCAGAGCAGTGCATGGTCACCTGGATGTGTGTAACCACTGGATCCAGTACATCCCGGGTGACCTACACACCATCTCCTTTTGTGGTTCCTCAAGCCCCTTCCGTTAGGTGACACAGCCATCCAGACGTGATGGGCAGCAAAAGGAAGCACAGGCGGTCTCAAATCTGCTCCTGATCACCTTCTTTCCTGCGGCAACAACTCACTTGAACACTACGATTGAAAACAATGACCATTGAAGCGGCGGAAGTTAGATTCGCAATAGAACTAATGCGGAGCCATGATATACTGGCCTTGGCGCCCCCAAAGCGGCGGGACAGGGGGAGGCAAGCCCTGTACGTTGCTAGGACGGCAAATGCAGAGGCTGCAGGCCACGTCAAAGAACGCAGCAGGCAAAGTTGCAGTCACCAACAGAGAAGGCATTGGCAACACCCACTGTACCGGTCAACAAGATGCAAGTGGCAATCATTGAATTCACCTGAACGCGGAGAGTTTTGTACTGAAGGTCCCGGGTCTGAATCCTGGTCCGGTCAAAGCCACCTCTCATCTTTTCTTCCAGCTTCTGAGCCGGGTGTATTCAGGATTTCTGATCGTTTCCCATTTTTCGAGTTGATCCGCCACTGGTGCAGAGGCCGAAGCTCAAGCCGAGTATGAACTACTCCCCAGATTTGGAGTATATTAGTAGCTTCAGCACAATCAACACAAAGGGATCACGAACCCAAGGGACACAAAAGTCACCGACGGAGACAGGTTATCAAGCATCCACGGCACGTGCCACATGGAGAACATGCTGCGCACACCCATCAGGGGGAACCAGCCGGAGCAGGTCACCCCAAAGGTCGTTAGGGTCAGGGCATCCCAACAGGGAAGGTTCACAAGTAGACAGAAATGCGGCAAGCACTGCCAACGCTGTTCTAGTACAGCAAGTCCCGCAGTCTAGCCTGCAGGCAGGCCAGCCCACGCCGAAGTGGAGACTACATCGCATGCATCATCACAGCCTCGTGCACGATCGTGCAGCATGTGGCCTCTCCTTGTCCGCCCCAAGCGATACAGTGGGGCCTCCATGTGCATGAAAGGTAGCGGCATGAACGCTGTGATGCCACTAGTTCTTTGTTGCAGCCCCCTGCATACCTCGCGTGCAGCCTTGAGCTGGGCAGGGAGCTCGAGGCGCTCACATTAGTCGTTCGGTGACATCCTGGTGGCGTTCCGAAAAGGATCTCTGAACACCGCCGTGGCGGCGGGGGGTTGCAGAGACAATCCATCCACGAGCAGGGTCCTCCGCTGCAGGCCCATGTTGTATTGAGGGCGGCGGCTCGCCTTTCTGCTCGCCTTTGCTCCGCTTGCAAAATAAAGCTAATCGGGAACTGCGCCATACGCGAGAAGGGCTTCGGCCTTAGCGCTCCCGAAGGGGTGGTGCAGGGGATATACACCCCTGAGCCACACGGGACCACGAAGTCCAACACAGAGGTTGCAGAGAACGCCGCACAATGTTGCAAGCAAACACAGGGTCGCCAACAGGCCCCGAATCGTCAGCAACAACAGCACCAACAAGGAGGATATAAGCGGCAATAACGGAGTACACCTCAGCACAGACACCAGCCTCACATTCTTGGAGGCGCACAGACAGATCGAGAACCTTAAGAGTAACTCAACAACAAGGGGTAGCCCGCAGGGTTGTACACACCGCCAGGCACAGAATTAAAGCCTATCGGAAGCGACCTTGTACGTGAAGGTTATCCCTGTGAAATTGCGGGTAATTTCCTATTTTTCCACAAGCTTAACTTCGATCACAGTATGGAGCATGCATGTGGCCCTGTCACGGCATCTCAACCCCATTCAAATCGAGCGATTCGCGCGCTGAAACACTACAGCTGATACAGCGCACTACCCTGCAGGCTCTCTCACACGGTATAAAAGGTTGTGCCTTGTCTTGAGGAGACTTTACGAGCGCTCGTGTCAGCATCGCTTGATTTTACAGCTGAGAACACGGACTGATAATAAGTAGTGAAGGGCCTTGTTGAACCCTTAAAGGGTTGCTCTCGCCAGTAAAATCTACAATGTCTACAGCCGCGTTTTACTCGCACAAGAGCTCCAGTTACAGCATGTTGAGTGCAGCCGTGGCAATGGTTTGCATCGCAATCGCTCCTGTTGCTGCATCCGCTGCGGCGTCTGGCACGGCCAGAGCTTTGGTGCGACCCCTCTCTCCAACTATCGGCGTAGGGCCTCGAACTCGCTTGCACTGTACATATGCTTTGTGGCATAAACTTTGTTGTGCTTCTTTTGGGTATTGATTGGATATTGAGGCGCACGCTAACAAGTTTGCGAAGTAGTCGTACTGGTCGATGGCCATGAACACGTACTTTCAACAATCAGTCAGATGTATTCAAGACTATTCAAACCACAGGTGGTCACCACATGCACTCTTCCTTGGGCGCAGGCCTCCGTTTGTGTCCTACAAGAAGACAGTTGGTCGAAATAATATCTCGAGATATATGGCATTTAGCGCTTTCTCGCATTTTGCTGGCTCAAGCTTGAGTTCAAGTAGCGTACTACTACTGTATTCTCCGACCATCCTTAGCCTGGTCCTGCGTGCACCCAGTACCAAGCACCGTCCACCGGTTTGGACCAGAAACCGGTACGTCGACTACGTTCGGTGCACGTTTGTGCACAGCACTTTTGGCCGGTACAGAGTTGCAACAGTTATAGCGAAACCGGTATATATATCGGTTGCGATTGGCGTTCGCTGCGCACACTGTGCACATATGCTGCAACGAGCACATGCTACTGTTTTAACTGCGGTGCATCCATCAGGTATCTTTCAGGTTTCCTCCAATCACTCGCTTTGAGCTACAACAAAGGTCAAGTTCCTTTGGCCACATGCCCTTGCAGGCCCCTCTCGCTACAGTTTCCTGTAGCTACTGAAAACAGCGCCACATAACAGCTCATTATGGACATGCCACTTCCCATGCGGTGTTCTGCATAAACAATGATTCAGACATGCAGAGGTACAAATCTCACCTCTTTATTCGTGCAGGGAGGGCAGACCGAGACTATGCTGACAGCGCACATGCATGGCCGCGAGATGCTTCAGGGTACGCTCTCCAACCCCCCCCCCCCCCCCCGGGGTCTTCTCCGCATCCCCAAAACACCTGATGTGTACCTGCCTACATATATAGTGTATGAACTGAAGCTTTGATATCATAAATCCTACAAGCAGAAAGACGAAAACAATGTTATATGTGTAGCGTGCGGGAGCGACACAGCACAGACGGGCCGTTATGTTGGCGCCGGTTGCCGCTGGACTCGCATCCCTGGACTGGAAGAAACAATACAAGCGTGTGAAGCAGAGTGTGAGGCGAGTGGCTATGAGCTGTGCTCGTATAGAACCAACGGCGTGTGCCAGGGGACCACCCCCGATGGTGGGAGATGCGTCTTCCGGAACACCAGGCCTTGGATGGCCAACTGGCAGACCTTCACCATATGCAGCGGTACAACACGAACTTCTTTTTTCTGTCACACATTCATGGTTGCATCGAACCTTGCAATCAAACGTCGCAAGCACGCACTTTCATGTGTTCCCGCGCCCCCAGCACTCTTGCCTGAGCACCCCCAGCAACAGTATAATGTCTCCATGTGAACTATAATTAGGGGGCGGTCTCATGAACATCGCGTTTTGGTCATGCTACCGTAACATGGCCCAATTTAACGGGAAAGTCCATGCAATTTTCATCCATTTTATAGTAACGATGTGCCATGTCCCTTATACTTCAGCCATGTATGGCTGAAGAGTTTGCTCGTACGCCGGTTGGTCACTTTGCCAGTTTGACAGTTTGCAGCACAGTTTGTTGTGTACCTTTGCACCCAGCCTCCTTGAGGCATCTGCTTCTGAGTTTTCGCACACACATGTCTGCAATGCATGTGTGTGTGCATTGCAGACTCAACTCCTCCCCCAACTCCCCCAACAGGTGGGGTGACCCCCCTGCCCACCGGGGCCGCATGGGACTACCAGATTGGCGGCGCATACACTCCTCCAGGCGGCACTGTGGTAGTGTCCCGCGACTGGTTCGACTCTGACCCTCTTGGCGGCTCAGGCACCTACAGCATCTGCTACGTGAACGCGTTCCAGACGCAGGCGGACGGCAACGGCGTGCGCCCCGACCTCACCGACAACTGGCCGGCTGAAGTAGTCATCACAGAGCTTGAGGATCCCGAGTGGGGGGGCGAGTTCCTGATCGACATTTCAACACCCGAGCTGCGCACAATTGCCGCAAACCATGTGCAGCAGATGATCGCCACCTGTGCATCCAAAGGGTATGACGCGGTGGAGTTTGACAACCTTGACTCTTTCACTCGGTACTCTGACACTGGGTTTGGTCAGTCCGATGCTGTGGCCTATGCAACGATGCTGGTGTCTGCGACACATGCATTGGGCCTGGCTGCAGCCCAGAAGAATACGTACGAGCTGCTGGCCTCCCGGGCTGTGATCGGTTTCGATTTCGCTGTGGTGGAGCAATGTGGGGAGTTTGATGAGTGCACCTCCTTCCGTGACGCGTACAATGGTGCGATGGTCGGTGTTGAGTACGGGGCTTCAGGGTTTGCTGCTGCATGCGGTGCTATCAGCGATACTTCTGCGATTGTGAGGCGTGATGTGCAGGTCACTGCGCCTGGCTCTAGCACATACGTGATTGATCAGTGTGGTCCATAGACCGTTCCTCAGTAACCACGCTCTGTTGCATGCGCATGTGAATGCGCCCTACTCTTCCTTGTGATCACCAGCGTGGTGCTGCGGTGCTGAATAGGAGTTGGAAGAGGGATAATATATAGGAGAATAGGAAACCCTGAACTGCTGCTGTGGTGCTACATGCTTCAGTGTTGCTATGTGAGCAGCTTGCGACACTGTGTCTATGCCATGAGGATGGCCGAATGATGGTTTCCAGCATCTTTGAAGCGGGCACCGTATTCTGCAGTTCCATTCGTTTTTGACACGTGCAACTGTGCTGCTTGAACTTATGACATCTGCTGCACGTTGTGAAGCCCTCAGATGGTTGAAGGGTTGAGATTCTCTTTCCCCCAGAAGGGAGATCGGGCCCACGTAGGAACTTTCTTGATCGGTGTACTGCTGTCCATATTTTTGTACTAGATGGTCGTGTATTCTGTTAGCGTAGATTGAGGAGAGCATTGAGGGCAGAAGTGGGAGCTGATATGGTGTGGTTGGGGAAAATTCAAGGCGGTTTTTTTTGATCATGTCGGTTTGCACATTGTAAAAGAAAGTGGCGAACCTGATTTGAGAAAATCATTCTAGGAAACGTGCCTTCATAGAAATTTCGCGCTTGTGAACGCCCAGCAAGCCTCAAAACATCCTGAGGATGCTATATACGTTGTCTTTTCTTCGATAGTCATTCCTGTTGGACTCTCAGAGGTCCTTGGAACACTTGCAGGGAAGCGTCAACAATGGCAAGCAACAATGTACATCACATGTGGGACAATTGGATGTCAAGAATCCAGCTTCTTTTGCTTTACAGGTTGTAAATAGGCATGAACCCAAGTAGCCAAAAGCCAACTAACAACTATCACAAAATATCCAGCACCTACTTGGCACCAAGTTTTGCACCACACGGTGCAGACTAAGAAGCAGTGGCACAGTCTCGACAAGGTGCAGCCAGGAACGACTTCCTCACTTGGACTTCCTGGGCACCCTCATACAGGGTAGACCGTTGCCATGGAGAGCGCCCTATCTCCTTGATCAACCTGTCCATCTCCCAAGGCGCCAGTTCTTGGCCATGTGCAGCACCAGCCGCCCTGCATGTGTTCATGCCTCAACCACACCCTACCCGGCACGTCCCACTGGCCGTGCACAGCGATCTTCAACGCGTAGCAGCTGACAGACCCATCGGGTAGTGCACTCCTGTCCAGCAGAAACAGGATGATGTAAAAAGCACCCAAACCCCGATGGGTTGTATTGCGCCTGGAACAACTCACGCAATTTTGCAGTTTGTAGAGAATCACACACGAAGTAATGCGATATCAAAATAATAAATGTCAAATATAAGCAAAACATTTCACGTGTATCGTGTGCTCTTGAGTGATCTCTTAGCTACTATCGACACAGGGTGGATGGCCAAAGAGCAAGAGTTTGCAGCAGATGCAGGGCAGAGCGTTGCCATGGCCACAAGCTTGGGCGCACCTGGTAATACTTTCGTTCATGATGCTACCACCCATGTCATTCGCGCCTGCTTTGAGCAGCTGCTGTGCCCACTGAGGGCCCATCTTAACCCAGGAGGCCTGCACCTGCCACAGGTTGTGCAGAACTGGCAGGTACCGTGCAACAACATGCACACAGGTTATGCTGCGTGGGTGGGCTTTGTTTAAGGTTGTATCTCCAATTGCTATCTCTGATTGCCCATCGGGTTCTTGCCCACGAACGACCACTTTTCACCTTTCAACTATGCAGGACGTTCACCTACAATATGTAAAATAACTCTTTCGCTGAGCCTCACAAGATACCAAGGCCATTTGCAGAGTGCTTTGCCTCCCAAACACAAGGTGCGCAACTCAATCCCAGAGACATGTTCTTCGTTAGTGAAACAGTGCAGGATGAATGCTCACCTGGATGTTTGTGATCAATGGGTCCAGCACAACCCGGGCTACCTGCATACCACACACTGTCATTGTCACGTGAAACAGCCTTTCGTCAGGTGAAACATCCAGCAAAATCTGTTTCAGCAATGATGGGGAACAAAGGGACAACAGGAGCTTGAACGTTTAGCCTTGAGCACCTACTTGCACACTGAGAACACTGTGACGGAGCACTAAGCCTTGAGCACCTACTTGCACACTGAGAACACTATCACCATACTGTGGAACACTGTGACGGAAAGGATCACAGCTGGATGCAGGTGCAGGCTGCTGACACACCGCATGCATCATGACAGCCTCGTGCAACGTGGGGCCTCTCCTTGCTCGCCCCAAGCGATACAGTGGGGCCTCCATGTGCACGAAAGGCAGTGGTACGAACTCTGTGATGCCACCAGTTCGTTGTTGCAGCTCCCTGCAGCATAGCTCAAGATCAAGAGCACAAGTACAGTCGGTCGGAAGGCTGGAACACACATTGAAGCAGCAAGAAACAAACAAGGTAGAACACCGTCACCAATCAAAACCTTCTGAAACAAACACATCCAGGAGAACAGAACACCGCCACCACTCAACACTTTTTGAAAACGACATCCAGGACAACAGAGTGCATTACCTGATGGTTAACAGATGCTGAGCCCAGTCTCTAGGAGAGTCCACATGCCCAAACATGATCGTGCTTGTCGTTCTCAAGCCCAACGAGTGAGCACTACCCACAACTTCAACCCACTCAGCAGTAGTGAGCTTATCAGGGCAAATGATGCTTCTTACACGATCTGTCAGCACCTCTGCTGCAGTTCCAGGCAACGAACCCAGCCCAGCTTCCTGTAGGCTCTGCAGGAACGATGAGACGGGCACACCCAAACTCTGAGCACCATGCCAAACCTCCAGGGGGGAGAATGCATGCACATGTATGTCTGGCACTGCTTGCTTGCATGCCTCCAGGACTCGCAGGTAGGTGTCCCCAGTGAAGTCTGGATGGATGCCCCCCTGTAGACACACCTCGGCGGCGCCCCGATCCCATGCCTCAGCCACCCGCCTCTGAATTTCATGCAGAGGCAGCAGGTATGCTGCGTCTCGGGCCTCCTCTGCCACCCTGCCCTTGCTGAATGCACAGAATCCACATGCATACGTGCAGATCTGCACAACAGTCACTCTCAACTGCTGCTCTTGCTGTGCGCATCACTTCGAATTTGCGAGAGTTTTTTGACAACCGTGCTGGTGTAAGATATGGAATCAATCTGCACATTGGACGGGTGCCTAGAGGCCTCAAGAACGCTAGGCGCAGTCTGAAAGCCCAAAAAACTCATGACGCTCCACAACTCAGCAAGGCAACGGTAGAAAGCAGCGGGAAGTCAGATTCCTTCCCTACAAGTCGTTGATTATAGAGTGATAGTAGAGCGATTCCTGAGAAGATGAGAGTGATTATAGAGTGATTACTTAGTAGATTTTTGGATCATAAAGTTTTCCTAAAAACTAGAAGTAGAAACCAGATTTCAGGGAGCGCTGCAGCAGCTACAGGAATGTGATCAAGTTCTCCTGCAGCCCCCTGCAGCAACACACTGAGTCACTGACTGAGGGCCGCACATTGGTGTAGTTGATATTGCGGTTCACAACGTAGCTCACTCCGTCCCCACACCGCTGCCTGCGCAGCTCATCAGCACGCTGCACCACCGCCTCCGCACTGGTGCCATACGCAGTCAGCAAAGACACCACGTCGTCAACGGTCCACTCCACATCGCCCCCAGGGTGATGTGCAGACAGAACACGGCCCACTCGATCAGTCACAGGAGGCCGTGTGTGGCCAACCAGCGCACCGTCCACCCCACGCTCGACCTTCCAGTGCAGCTTTCTTGGCCTGGGCACTACTGGAGCCTTTGCTGGGCGCTGGCTGCTGCCACCAGTGCTGTGCGGGTCACTGCCCCCTGCGCTGCCCTCTGTGGGGATCCTATGCGTGCCCTCCCCCTCATAAAGCTCCAGCTCCAGCCCCTGTGCCTTACCAGCGTACCATGTGCATGCTCTAGCAAGGCCTGTGCCGTCCGAGGCCTGCAGAGCAGCAGCCAGTGGAGACACCCGCCGCAGCTTTCCCGATGCTGCTTCATGCAAGCCACCAGGTGCGGCTGTCAAAGGATGGGGGACGCAAGTGCCCGCCAGCCACTCGTCTGCGGCCTGCAGATACTCTGGATAGATTGGTAGGCGCGGCAGTAGTGTCTTGCGTTTCTGTGCAGTGGCTTCGCAGAGGTGCCTCAGATGAGGCCATGCTGAGGAGGGATTGACGTAGTCTCGTGTTAGAGGACTGACACCGCCAAAGTCATTGATTCCTGTAGACCACAACTCCCTGTGTGTACATGTGCAATCACGTAGAAATTCATACACCAGCAGTGCATGCAATGTGATGATCACTCGACGCTCCCCCACCGGAAACTTTACGCTGAGGCCACATCGAATCGCTAGCAAAGAACACCCAGGTGCAACTGTCTCGGTCGTTAATAAAAGATACCTCGCAAGCTCTTATTGTTGGACTGCAAGATGCATGCCTGCATCGATAAGGTCTGACCATGACTCCGCCTGATTCTCGATGCTTGACCCAGCTGCTGCACTCAAGTTTGGAGGCGCCTGGATGTTGAAGGATGCACCAAACAGGATCCGAGCCATTGCTACAGTCCGCAGCCACTCCTCTGCGCACGGCTCCGCCCACTTGGCCATCAGAGTTCCAGGCTTGGCCCTGAACGGCTGAATGATAAGCTCCTGCAGATGGCCATGCTCCTGATGAATCTCTCGCAGGCTTAGAAGGTCCTGCAGCCTGTCTGCGGCACTCTCCCCAATGCCCACCAGCAGCCCAGATGTGAAGGGTACTCGTAGATTGCCTGCAATCACACGCAACTGAACGAATCTGCACCACCATATCTAGTACAGTCTTTGAAGTTCTGCATACTCTCCCTTTCAAACGTCAGCTCAGCTCGAGTTTGCACATTCAAAGCAAGCACACAGGAAACACTGCCTCCATGCGAACTGGTTTACATGGAGGCGATTCCAGTATACATGCTTACATGATACCATACATCAACGAGACTGTAGGCACCCACGCATGATCATATCAACCGCAAGAGCAGAAGGAAGATGCCCCACCAGCGTCTTTCAGAACCTGTAAGCGTGCGGAAGGCTCCTTGTCAGGGCAGTTGAAGTGTGCCCCCCCCGGCTGCTGCAGCACAGCTGCGCTGGACTCCAGCATGAGGCCCGCGCTCACAGATACACTGCGTAGAGCTGCCAGTTCTTTCTTTGAAACCACGCCAGCGTTCACATGCGGCAGCAGATCTGTATGCAACAGAATCTGCGAACACACATGCACAATATACTCGATTGAAGTCCCAAAACCCAGCTCCTTAAGCTCCTGGGCAGCCTCTGTGTATTTCAGTTCTGGTTTGTCTCCTGCAAGACTGAGCTTGTTTGAACTTTAACACCAGTGGAGGCTTGACGGACGTTGACTGCAGGAGCAATCACTAGAGTAATCACTGGAGCAAGCTTTACTGGAGCGTTCTTTGGAGCAGGACTTACTGGAGCAATCACTAGAGTAATCGCTGGAGCAAGCTTTACTGGAGCGTTCTTTGGAGCAGGACTTACTGGAGCAATCACTGGAGCAATTGCTGGAGCAAGCTTTACTGGAGCTGTGACCCCGAGTGGTTGCTTGGTCAGCTGCAATGCACTGCCATTCGGTGACGCGGTGGGACTTGAGAATGAGTGGCGCACCGACTGTGATAAGCGCTTCGGTGCATCCAGCTGCCTGGCCATGTAGCGCCGTTTGTAGAACCTGCTCTGAAAGCATGAAGCTGCGCTGATTGGGGCTTGGGGGTTGTGCAAAGGTGCAGTACCCGCAGCTGTCCCGACACAGCTTTGTGACTGGCAAGAACACCTTTGCTGAGAATGTCATCACGTTGTCAGGTCTGCTGTCTCGGATGGAGGCAGCTTTTTGCATTACCTCTTGTAGGGGAGCGTCCAACATCCACTGCATGATCCTTGATCCTTCAGGGTCATTCTTGACGTTGGCACGGCCCAGTGAGTAAGAGCAAGAGGCAGATTAACAGATGTTCTGGCACTATACGGGTGGAATGGAGCCTGTCGGTGTTCACAGGCTAGTTTACTCTTGCATCTCCGCAGGGAAAATGGTATCACAGCTGGTATCGCACTTGTTGATCTTTGGTCAATGCAACCCTAGCTTCCCCATGCAAACTGGTAGCATTCCTCTGCAGCTGTCTACATGGCGATACGCGCCAAGGTCTGCAAACCTTCAATTTGGCGCAGGTATGGTCGAGTATTGCTGGTCGCTTTGCGGATGGGCGTGCAACCGACGTCCAGTTCTCCAGCAAGCCCATGGACTTCGGGAGGAGCTGTATTGGAGATAATGTACTGCACTTCGTTCAGTTTTTCAACGGCTGAACGTGATCACTGATCCTCGGGAACGTGGCAACAATTCGAAGACCTAGTGTGTTACATTGGGGCCGGCAGACAGCGTGTGAGGTTTACCACACACCATCAGGTACCTCTATTAAATGTATTTTACTGCTGTTCAAGTGCATACGACCGGGGCCGCCTAGGTGCACCTGTTTTCCCCTCTATGGTTTCCCCTCAAAGTCACTAAACTTGTGACTATGCAAATCCCGTCCTCAGTCCACACTGAAGCTACCCCCCCCCCCCCCCCCGTCCCAAGGCCGGTAAACAACTTGCATGACAGTAGGTCTTTTTTGTCATCAACTGTCACGTAGTAAGTGCATATATCTGCAGGTGGTGACGGCGTGCTTGGTTTGATTCCAACACATGGCCAGGAAATGTACTCACAAAAGAAGCTTACCCCTCCCCAGAAGCTCATTTGGATTAGATTAACAACTGTCAATTGACAACATCGATTTAGTAATCAAAATCAGGTAATATGATCCTTGTGCCCAAAATGTGGCTTCGAAGGGAAAACGTCTCAGCTGAGGTAAGGCATGGAAGCCAGGCTCAGTCGATATGCAACGAGCTTTCTGCTGCACTCATGGGTCTACTGTGCTTGATTGCATATATTCACCTGACAGCGTACTGCATATCCAAACTCGCTGACCAGTGTTTGCGGACACCAAGCGAGCTCCTGCTCACAGTGATATGATATGTTGAAAGAAACAGCCCACTTCAGGTACGCCTTCCCTGCACATGTTCTCTATGCTGGCATCATACAGAGTCCTACCTCCTTGTGCCAGTTTATACATACTTCGTGCTGACGGTATGCATTCTCGTTCACCTTCTTTATTATTTTGGGGGCCCCATCGTCGTAATCTACGACCATATCGTTCGAATGAGCGGTCTCTGAGGCATACGTTTACAATCAGAAACGTGAAAAGTGAGCGCGAGACTTGGAAGCAATCTGCACCATTCCAACTGTAGCACTTCTCCATGCTCAAACCCAGGGGCACACCTGTTCCTGGTTCCAAAGATGACCGGTACCAGTATGCAGTGGCTCTCAAAAACCAGAAATACGTTCTGAGGAACCCTGTCAAGGACATATGGTGGGAGGGAGTGGTTCATGCCAATATTCATTCACTTCTGAGGAGAAGTGAATGAACATTATACATGAATGGCTCCAACGGCACCCCCACTCTGTGGCCCCGCACCATGAAACCAGAGCTGGAGGCTCTGACTGCCAGGGGCCTTCACTTTCGATAGCGTGATGAGGGATGCCTTTGAGCCGCACACACAACCGACGATGTGCGTTGCCGCCTTGTTTCCTGGTGGGAAACCCCCAACACCACAACCCACTTCAATGCTCTAGCCTTCTATAATGGTATGCCACACCCTGACCAGTGACCACAAAGCTCCATTTGAGGGCGCTGCTCGTCTGCAATATGTAGCCCCCGAGAACGTTTGCTCTGAAGCGATCTGGAGGTGCTTGAGTGTGTATCTGTGTAGCTTGCACAGCAGATGCAGGGAAAGTTCTTCTAAGAATTGCAGTGCTGAGTGAAAACTCCGTGCTTGTAAGCACAAAAGTCACATACTAAACGTTCCGCAGTGTACCGCGAAACATTGCTTATCTCCAGCTAGTCGATAAGAGAACCCCAAAAAGTTTGCCTCCCCCTTCATGCGCGATACACTGGGCTTCGTCCGCTGCAGCTGCCCTCGTATCTATCACTTAGGCGCTGTACGCCAAATGAAGCATCTTTTCCTGGATGATAAGTATGCACAGCCATCTGTAGTGTGCTCCTGCTGACCAGGCGGAAAGACAGTGAATTGGGCCAGAACTCAAATGGCGGGAATCTTTTGCTCGTTGATGAGCATTGCTCCTTGAAACATTCAGCAGCAACCAGCATCACCTGCCAGACCATTCAAGCACGCAAAATCTACACTGACTGTGTTGGAGTTCATCATGCTGTTGCTGCTGTTGCTGCTGCTTCTGGCAAGGGATGAAACAAGAACAAAAGCAGCAAGAAACAAAAACAAACAATGAAGGGACGTGCGCCTTTTGGTGCATGGGTCAGGGGTGTGTTGACCACAGCGTGCCTAAGCCACCTCTAGGGATGTGAATGACCCAATATTTGATTCATCGGCGATATTTCGTACCGATATTTTTTTAATCAAATCGGTGCCGCCAATACTCTCTTCCACACACTGTGCATGCACATAATCTTCGTTTTTAATTCAAGTGACGTTGTAGACATGGGCAACCTAAAAACCGAGATGAGGATTACATCAAGCGCAAAGTAGCCTATGGGTACTGATATGTTACCTGCAGATTATGAGTTCACCTCGCGCCGTTTGCCAAGTGCTTCTGATCCATCAGATGAACGCCTAGGCAACCCAGCAGACAAGCGGCAAGCCAGTTTTTTTTATAACAGTGATAAGCGACAGCTGTGTTGCGCCAGTTTTCCAAGTTGAAGAACTTTTTCTGTCCAGGATCACCCATCTGACAACTTACATTGTAAAAGCGCCCGGGCAAATTGTAGCAATGTGTCTGAACATACCACCCGTGGGACTAAGTGAGCATGTCTGCATGTCTGCAGGTGCCTGTGTAATATTAAACTGTTTACACACTTGCAACCTGTTTTCTGGCCTGTATCGGTTAAATATTGGGTTCAACTGATATTGTATTTCCGGCACAATGTCGTATCGGGATCCAGATATAACGCATAGATATATCGGGTCATGTACATCTCTAACCTCATCCCCTCAGAATCGTCAGCCCAGGAAACAAGGCCCCGGATCATCTACACCCTTGCTGATCTCGTTCAAAGACTTTGAGTAGGGCTGGGAAGTTACTGCTACCATACAGCCTCACCTCTGGCACGGTCTTGATGCATGAGCGCTCAACTTCTGGTCGATAGCATGCACCTGGGCAAAAAATCCCGTACTCAACACGTGATTGTATACTCGAAGCCTAGCAGAACTTGCGGTGACGAGTCCTCGCCTGCGTTCATTGATTGGCTGCTGTCATCACGACCACGAGATGTATACATTTTGACGTCAGCCCCGAGCAACGCAGCCTTGTATTTTCGTGCATGGCAACTACCAGCAGATGCTGCTCTTTCATATAGCTATGCATTATTCAGGTAGCAGGAGCGCACCGCTGCAGTTATGTTCTACGCCGACAGAGGTCCGGAAGTGGGTTGGCAGTGCGGCACGGCTTCCCTGGCATTACACGGTCCCTCAGCACAGGTGTCGATCCTTCATATACATATTATTCAGCTGAGAGAGAGCTGGCGTGGTTGCTTGTCGTGCACGGGTGTTAGTGGGCGAGGCCAACGTGTACGCATCTTGAAGGGTTCAAAACGCAGGTAACGGTGTTACGTGGATGAGCAACATCTGACCCAACAACAATATTAAATACTTTGAATCTGGGATTTTGAGCCGTATGATCGACCTGGCGAAGGGTACGATGCGTTGTGAGCATTTAAATTTGCGAACTCCAACAAACACCATACAAAGGATGGGCGTAGCGGACAAGTGGAGCAATATAGTCTTTTCATGGCCAAATATTCGACACTGCTATTCCGATCAGTACAGATGCGAACGAAGCACCGTGACGAAACTGTTAGATGAGTGGAACCTTGTCCTTCTCAGAGTATCCTACAAATATGCAGCACTTCGCGAGGGTCAACCTGTGCTGAAGATGCACGCTACAATCTTTTAGCGTTCATTTTGTCTGTCATCGCGCTCCCTATGACTACTGCCAGTGCAGATATGTCATCGATAGAGTGCTTTCATTGGCTCTGCAGCCTCAGTGCACTGCAGACAGTCCATGAGAACAATCAGTGCTTCTTGGTGTGTGTATACTGTGTATGGGAAAGCGTTGCACGCAATGACACGATAGGAGCAGGAGCATTTGCACCTGCCAGGACGCTAGTATGCCTGGAGCCTTGGATTTCGTTTCAGCCTTCGCACAAAAAGGTAGTCAACAGTGCAACATCATGTGTCCCTAGTGGATATCAGCTGATGATAAGATTGCAGCCAGAGTGGGAACCAGCTAACGGTCAGGCTTGGGTCACTTCTTCACAGGAGGGCAGTTCGAACACACTGTAGTACACCCACCGCCTGCCATACACCGTGCAGCCGAGCTCAATGCGCTGCATAATGTGCACCCGACTAGAGGAGTAGTCACATGCAACTGTACTTGTTTGATGGTACTTTTGTATTCGCACACGCTGCCAGCACACACATCCGAACCACCACCTGAACCATCTGTGACTTCTGGTTCTCTGTGCATGTTGTTTCTTGCTGCTTATGTTCTTGCCTATCAAACTGCCTTTTCAGCTTTTGAGTGCATAAATGAACCTGGCATCTGCAGCCTCAATACTCTTCAGACAGGTCATTGCAACACTTGGGCCTGTTCATGTGCGTGTACTGAGCGCGAGAAAGTTGTGCATTCAATGAACCGACGGCAGCAGGGGCACGCGTCCCTGTCAGGACTGCACTGTATGTGGGACTTCAACTCAGCCAGTGATAGCACACAAAATGCAATGAGTAGTGCATCAAATCTATCTTACGTCACTGGCGAACAGTAGTTGGTGTTATTTTGGCAGCCAGAAAGAGCAACAGGTATCGGTCATCTTCTTCTTCAGTTCTTTTTCAGCATAGTTCAAACCGTCGACGCAAACTCAGTGGCTTCAATTCCTCGCATGTAATATGCCACCAAGATAAGAGTCACCATCATGGTAGCGTGCAGAGCACAGCAGCATAGAGAGCAGTTGAAGAGCACTCTACTTGTGTGGTGGATACTTGGCTCTCGTATTGTTTTAGGCTGGCACCACACACAACTGAACACATACACTTTCAGTGCGCACCTGTGCCTGTTTGCACCAGCATTGATGCCAGAATCTACATCCATGCGCAGCACTGCTGAAGTTACCGGCCGGCAAAGGCTGCGGCTTTTACATTTTGTGATGCTCAAGTGGGGAAGGGTGTGCAGCTGAAGACCCTAATCACAGCCTCAATACAGAGATCCCCTGACCCCTAGCACCTGCTGCACGAACATTACCAGCAGGCCAGCTCCATCCCGACCCAAGCCACAGTGGCATGAGACGACCTCTGATCTGCACAAGCCCACATGGATGTGTACGAATGCATACGTCATATGAGTAGCGCCTATAGGTCTACTAGCGGCAAGTAAAAGGAGCACAAGCCGGCATGGCAGCCTGCAGCACCTTGTACTTGTACCGCAACTCACCAAAAGCCACATGTAGCAACAGACATAGAAAGACATGTCCTTGCCGCATGTTACGGATCTTGCATGACAGTGGGCGGGGAAGTTCCATGCAGCCTGCATTCGCAACCAATGATGCTGCGTTAGGATGCAACAAGTGTGGCATGGCATGCAACATAGTGTGGCAGGGATGCTGATGGGGTGGGCAACGCAGGACAGAGCATGATGTGTTGTGCGAAACGGTGTGTATTTATATACCGCCCACAACGGCGGTTAGTAAATCAGCACTGAATCAGTGCTTGCCCACTGAATGGGCAAGCAGATGCAACGCCAACCCGGCCGTTGCAGCAGGCATCCTTGCCACTGATGATCAACTGCGCCCTGATGGCCACATGCCTAAGCAACCACATACCTAAGCCATCACATGCATTTGAATCTAACCTAGATAAGCCATGTTTCCCAACCACGACAGCCCAGCCACCACTACACAGCCAATCCGACATGTTTCAGATGCTTCCAATCGCTTTCCAACTGCGAGGATGCTCTGCACAAAATGTAACCTGATGCATGCATGCATTTCAGCCACACACTAGACCTCACTCCCAACCCAACCACAACAACTATGTAACAATGAAGCAAATGGCACACAGGCCCTGGTGCTTCCAAACTGCACGCAGCCTTGCAATTGCTCTGAACGCTAACCCCAGTCCAGTCACAGCCACTACTACTAATTCAGCTGTTCATGCTTGGAGTGGAATTGCCCGTTGTGCTTGCATGCCTTTTGCAAGCGCAACGTGCAATTCCAGCTCAAGCAGAACCAGTCCATCGTCACTTCTCAAGCCTACGTCGAACAAGGTAGAAGTCTCGTTGCAGAAGGCTGCATATGTCAAACTCTGGTCGTGACCCCTGCAGGAGGCCCCGACCCCCTGGCACCTGCCGGTCACATGGCAGGCCGGCACTCACCCGACCCAGGCCCAATCAGTGGCATCATTGCCACCGACGATCATCTGCACCCTAATGCATGCACACAAAGGTCCTCACGCATCCACATGCATGTGGATCTAAGTTGCACAAGTCATCACAGCCTTGCCCGCCCCCAGATGTGACCATGCAGCAAGCTGCTTCCACCACAGCGACTGAAACCGAATCCATTCATCCCCGCCTCACCCACACATCTCAGATGGTTCAGATCACGCATCCAGATGCAAGGTTGTTCTGCGAGTGCGCTTGCACTTGATGGCTTCTTCCTGTGCGCCTCGCTGTGTGCCATCAGTTGTTCTCACAGACAGGGAGGCACCCGAACGTTGTGCAGCCAGGCGCGGGCTCTGGCGAAGTCGCTTCACTCCCCTCTGCTGTGCTTGGCATGCACCAGACGCCTGTGAGTGGTTCTGCTTTGCCGCCTTGTGTGCCACGGGGGCGCCATCGGTGGCTTCTGCGACGCTGTGCTTGCACTTGCGCACACCCTGCATGCATGGCGCTCATAAGCACACACATACGGCGTCCAGCAGATTAATCACAGCAAGTGATGACGTCAGTCAAGCTCAGAGGCAGAATTCGGCGCATGGGCATCGCGCGTGGTTACGTACTTGTGGGACATCCGCCATCACAACTGCTGGTGAGGATTGTCCGGGCTTCTGGTCATTTGTCCAGTTGCCGGGCTCTACAGCTGCTGACGTCTGTGGATGCGCCAATTGTTGGTGTCCAACAGCTGCTGCTGTTTGTGGTGCAGCCCGGTTGATGTTCCCTGCTGCTGCTGCTGCTGTTGCTGTTGTCGGTAGAAGTTGTGTAGGGCCTGCAGTTGCTGCTGTCGTGTGCGCCTGAGTTGCCCCAAACAGTGACATGCCAAACATCGACAGCAGCAAGTTCACTTCACACAGAAGCTCCCCCACTTTGGGGCGCTTTGTGGGGTCCTTCTGGAGGCACCTCTCCATCACACTCCTCTCCCAGGACCCAACCTGAAGCCCCTGGGAAGTTGTGTCCAGGTGTTGGATGAAAGTTTTGTCGGTGTTGAAGTGCAGCTTCATTAGTGCAGCCTTGCGTGCGCACCCCTCCGTGGACCACAGCTCTTGAATGCCGGTGCAGAACATGTGTGCAATCATGGCGCCAAAGCTCCACACGTCCATGGACTCTGCAATAGACACCTGCGCCTCAGGGCAGGCAGCCAGCAGCTCTGGAGCCGTGTGACTGGTGGTTCCCACAGACCCCCAGGCACGGGTGCCGGTCTTCATGGCAAGGCCAAAGTCTGCGAGCTTCACAGCTCCGCTGCAGGTGGCGGTGGGTAGCAGGCCAACAAAGTTTCCCATTTTTATGTCCAGATGGACAAGCCCTAGCTTGTGTATATGCTGCAGAGCTTGCAGCGCCTGTTTCAGGAAGAAAAGCCGTTCCAGAGGGCACTGGAGACATCTGAGGAGGATCTCGCTGGGGCTGACAGGGCACAGTTCCATTGCTATACCGACTGCTGCCAAGTTAGTGCTTGTCGTACAGTACACAATTCCAACCAGATCCACGACGTTAGGGTGTCTCATTTGCCAGAGTATGCATGCTTCCTGGAACAGCAGACCGGTTTGGGCATCCTTGCTGGGCATCAGCTGACCCGCGTCCTGCTGCCCCATATGCCAACCAATAGATTTTTCTTGCTTCAGCGCAACGTAGACGTCGTCTCCCGCCGACCTATTGAGTGTGCAGTTCAGGACCTGAACAACTGATTGCGGTTGGTCAGAGGATCTCACTGGGCACGTGCATGCCGACCTGTTGCATCCATAGCGCTTCGTACTGCTTATTATACCACTAGCACTGGAGGGGAAATGCACAACGGTGCTGCTGCATGTGTACGTGGGGGCATGTTGGTGGTGACACAACGGACAGGAACCACGTACTACAAGGGGCGATGTTTCACCACTGGGAGTAAGACGAAGGCATTTGCATCCTATAGGACTGGATTTGTGTCCGACAGTGCAGCGCAGGAGCTGTGCCTAGCGGAAAGACAATTTAGAGTGACGGTGAATGGGCTCTGGCAACGCGACACATGTACAGCACAGCTGTACAGTATCAAAAAGTAATGCGCACAATTCCGTTGCCTCCTGCCCCAAGGATACCGTTCACATGCACTTTCACCTTCTCGTGTTCCCACTTTTCCCCTCGGGGCAGCAGTAACATGCGCTCAGTCGGCATGATCTGCACGAGGAGTCTAGATTGGAGTGGTTGGTCGATGCGTTATGTGCATCAGCGTCGCACAATACGCACAGCAGGGGCGCCAATGCTGCCGCTACTGCTCAATACGTGCTCGCTGTACCCCCGAACACGGCCTCTAAATACAAAGGAAAGCCATAATTGTCATGAAGGTTTCGGAATTGGAGGGCGTACCGTGTGGGTGATGCGGAAAGGTGACAGATGTGTCAGACTGATGGTGTGTCTCAGGTACAGAATGGCGTTGCGAATATCACCAGGTGACACAGAAATCTCCATATTAGAAGGTATACTTGAGAGCAGCGTTTTTTTATCTGTTGCAGCCGTTGCTGTAGACACGGTCAGCAAGCGATGCGCAATCACGAAGCGTGTCATGCTCCTGACTCGTCCACCGCCCTTCGCGAAGCTTCGGCACCTTCTGCTAGCCTCGAACCATCCGAAATGGCCAGAACATAGGTTCAATAAGTCACAACTCCTACCTGTTTCGTTGGAAGGACGTTCTGTGCGCACGGTGTGCCCATACTTTCAGTGTCGCTTTGTTGGACCACAAGCGCCTAGATGGTTTGATGCTACACAGCGACAACACAAGCATGCTGCGCGGCGTCAAGAATGCGAGGCTGTTGTATGTACATACAACATGTGCGTACAGCGATCTGTTGGATCAAAGCTGCTCAACATACAGCACTGCATAACAGTGATCTCGTGCTTCACAGGCCTTAACAGGGTTCGGCCCTTTCAAAGCCTGAGCATTGCCAACTTCCGCCTTTCCAGAGCGGGTATGCCACCAGAGCTGCTATAGTTTTTCTACCGCAGCTGCAGCATGTGGCCCTCAGAAGTGGCATGTTGACAGGACACATACTGACACATACTGACAAACTCGGAGGTGATTTGCCGACGATGGCAGCTCTCTGCCATCTGTGCTATATCCAGCATCTGGTAGCCGAGAGCACGGTTGGGCTCTCTGTGAAGCATCTGCAGCGATGGCACGCACTCCAAGCTCTTCAACAGACTCAATGTAACACTCACTACACGGAAGTCACATCCTCAACGTACATCCGAATCCAACGTACATCCAAATTTAGTCAACAATATCTGGACATCCGCTTGGATCAAGTAGCGGGCAAGTATCATGCGTTCAACTTCAGGTGGTGACCAGCCCTGAGTTCATCCCCAACAACACAACGCATGGCCACCGTCCGCATGGAATCCTGACAGCGCCGCTGGATGCGCTCAACACGCAATTTCTTGTGTGATGGCAGGTGAGCATTGTGCCCACCAGAACAGCGCCTCACATGCGACGCAAGCAAGGGTGAAAGTCGACGCTCATTCTAAGACATTCGATTGACAAGTAGGGCCGCTTTCTAAACCCGTCCACCACCGACACCAAAGTTCACACAACACAGAATTATCATTCAACATCGGAAATTTTCGCATGGCTCTTGTGCCTAGAACTTAGGCCCAGAAAGGCGATCGTTCCAGTTTTATTGCTGAGGCATGGCACCATCCAGGCTCTGCCTCCAGCACTCTTCTGAGCTCGCCAGTGCGCTGTGCTTGATTCCACAGCTTTACTTCACCTGCAGATGAACTTGCACTGATTATTCAGTGCAAATCTCCTTCTGAGCAACCATCCTAGTGCAGTGCAGCAGGCTAACCCTGTTGTAGCATCGCAGTCACAGCAGACAGGCACACCATGTCTTGCAACCTGGAGCTCTGGCTTGCAGGTGTTTGGAATGTGAGCCATGGAAGAAGCAAGACACAGAGTCTAAACTGCTTTGTGCGCAGAGCAGTCTGTGAGGGAGTGGCCTCATGAAGGCGCCTCTGGCACCCTCCTCCTCACACACCACCTCAGCGATGCTCCCGTTGTTCAACGCAATGGACAACCCTACAGTCAGTTGCAGAATCCGTGGCGTTGCTCATTGTGTGGTGAAGGAGGAGCCTGGCTGAGCATGTCTGCAAGCATGTGAGTTCTGTATTCTGAAGGATAATGTGCACACTGCCCTCTCACACTGATCTGTGCCCAAGACACGTTTTCATTTACACCATACATCATACAATGCAAGCGCCCATGTTGCCAAGCAGTGGATGACAGGCCGGGCTCCAAGACACGACAAACAAGTGCTTAAGGGATTCATTGTCTGTTGCGGCCACGCCTCTGAAAGCCAGCACGCTGATTTATGGAAGCCCAGCCGCGCCCCGCTGAGTCGCAGTGTGACCTAGCACGCATGCACGTCCCTCCCCCTCCACCGTGATCGCCGGCGAACCTCCTCTTCTCTCCGGCCTCTGCGCCGGAGCCCCCTCCAGTGCCCCCCTTTCCGGCTCTGTGTCGGCCTACCCCTGACCCCTCCTGCCACCGCCCTGATGCTGCTTGGCTCGTCCTACTGCTGTACTCCCCTTCATCCTTGCGGGCCGTGGGCCACCCTCGGAGGCACCTCGCCGCCTGCATGCCCTCCCCGTCTACAGGTGTGGTGTGCCTCGTGACGGTTGTTCCTCGTGTTTTTGCTCAGTGCCGTCACTTTGGTTGTGGCTTGGTCGTGATGCTCCTTGTTCTAGTTGTTTCCGCTGGATTGGTTCTGTGCTTCGTCCTGTCTGGTGTGGGTAGTGTAGCTCAGTGATTTGCAAGCTTAGGCTTTTGGATGATGACTCTCGCCTTATGCACGCTTGGCTGACTGTTCTAGCTCGCGGCACCCTATGCCAGTATCGATGTAAGCTTCCCACTTGCACCATTCATCTGCAGGGACCCTGGTGGCTGCTGCACTGGGTCTGCTCTCAGGCTGCGTCCCGCATTGCTACCCACATAGTGAAGGAAAGTACAGTGTGCCAGGCAGTGTTCTGCGTTGAGGTATCTGAGGGCGTCAGTGTGTTGAAGGCCTGCGTAGAACCATGCATGATACCACTGTTCACGAACCTGCATACCATGAATGTCGTACACTGCTTGTGACAGTGCACTGTTTGCGTTCCTTTGCTGTGCCACATGATGTAAGAAACACTCAGATAGTGAGTATCATCGGCTCTCGGTAGTGGTGAAGAACTGAAACCCAATACAAGAATCAAGAAACACAGTTGGAGAGAACTGCATAACCATAAACAATTTGAACCTTGGCTTCTTGAGGGGTGCAGAGGCGCTGCTTGGTTAGGGGAACTGGGTGATAGGCGGAGCAACTGAGGTAGCGAAGAGCATCTCGGCCGCAACGGTGCCTGGCATCCCTCCCACACCGCAGCACACTATGAAGATGATGCACTGCTGTGATCACAATTTTGGGTGGGCTGCGTGAGTAGTGATCACTTGCTACAGCAGCTTCAAGGCTGGATGTCTCCTGAGTCAGGATGCAACTGCTCTCGTGGCACGTGGCCCAAGGCACGAGCCTTGGGCCACGTGCCAGTTCATGATAGCATGGCGGTTTACCCAAGCTCTGAGCTGCCACTGCCATGGAACAAAGCCATGCCTACATCACAACAGCCATGCATAAATGATCACTTGCATCCATGCATCAGTTGTCGTTGTCATCGATGCCATTGCATGTCAGCACTGACGTTTTGCCTAGTATGCATCGTGTTACCCTAGCTGGCCTGCGAGGAGCCCAATGCCTGTCGGGTCTCAACACCCCCCGCTGCAAGCACTCTGCTTTGTACTGCTGCACTGCGCCAGCATCAATGCGACTTTCACTTCACACTGCTTATTAAGTGCACCGACAGCACAGCCTTGACACAATGCAATGGCAATCACGGGAGACTTGAAGCGCATGGCCTCTCTTGGACTCATCTTGTTCCATGAATGTGTGCGTGTGTGCAAGGCACCTGTCAATCACGCCACGAAACGTTACAAAGAACAACGCTACAGTTTTCAGGGGAGCCAGCCTCGCCGTGCCCCTCCACTGCATCGACGAGCAGCACCCAACAGCATCCCACGCCTCCAACACTGCACTCTTACACCTCCTTCTGCCTACGAACACCTACACTAAGCTGCCTACAAGCAGAGCTGGATATATCAATCACACTGGTTGAACGCAATGTACCCATACTGCATTGATGGGCCTGTATCACAAGGACAGCCAGTGTGCTCGAATACCACAGAGGTACTTGAAGGTCAAGGACCCAAATAACCAGAAACAATACGAACAGGACAACAGTCCTTGTGTCCTTGTTTTCTACTTCGTCTCACCTTCAGATGCTTTTCCTTCATCTCAGATCAAGACGCTTTTCTAATTCATCTCAGATCAACATGCTCCTACCTCATCTCAGATGAAAAACTCAGGGTCTGAGGCCTGCCTGCTGCCCCACATCTTCTCCGCCACCTCATCACTAACTGTTGCAGCCACATGTGCTGAGTCAGCCTCTCCCTGCTGGAACGGCTTCAGATGCGAATCCACATCCACCCGGGAGCCCTCGCGCCTGGAGGCCTGCTGCGGGGGCTGGGGGTCCCCAGCCTGTACCTCTGACGGCCCCTCATTCCCTGAGCTGCTACCATCAGGCCGCTTGTTGTCTTTGTGGCTGCTGAGATCAGAGTAGAGGTTCTGCTCTGCGCTCACATGCTTGAGGTAGTCATCGTCGCGCAGCACGCGCACCTGCAGCACGGCCGCTGAGATGGCAAGGACCGACCTTCGCGCGCACTGCTTTGCGTGCATGCATGCGCTTGACACGAAGGTACCACTAGAGGGCAGCAGTAGAAGTCAGCACAGCAGTGATCGCTCCAGTAAACAGTGTGCTGACTGAGTGTCAAGCATCTTGCTTTCGGCGCATGTGGCCCTTTCAGATTCTTCAGAGAGCTGAGTGTCAGGAAACAGTACCCTTTATCAGGTCTTTTCAACAGAAAGATTATTTCCTTAGAGTGTCACGTTTCAGATTCTCGAGAGGCCAACATCGCGGCCAAAGGGGAGCTGGCCGCCGCCCTCACAACAATCACCATTCCAGCATCCACAACAAAAATTTCCTAACGAGCAGAATAAGCTAGTGGACAACAGCGAGCGGAGTGCGAGGAGCGCCAGCGAGCGGCGCAATACAGGCAGAGAGAGCGCGCGCGCGAAGAAAGGCTTAGAGAGAGAGAGAGAAGAAAGGCTCCCAGCAGCAGCAGCAGCAACAACAGCAGGAGGCAGGCGCACCGAGCCACCAGACCTTGTCATCACAGACCGCTGCGAGTACTCTCGCAGCGCCTTAGCCTCAGAGAGCCCCAAACTGTCCTCGCTCCACTGGTTCAGGGAGGCGGCAGGGTTGCCGATCACGGCGCCCACGTGCTTGGCAGGGGAGCCTGCCACCATGGTGTGCGGGTCCACCTGCTTCAGCACCAGCGAGCCTGCCGCCACCTGCGCTCCTATTCCGACTGTGATGTTCCCGAGGATTGAAGCGCCGGCGCCGATGAGCACATTGCTCGCGATCTTTGGGTGCCTGTCCCCCACGACTTTGCCTGTGCCCCCCAGCGTCACATTCTGCATGAACGTGCTGTGGTCAACCATTCGGGAGTCTGATGCATGAGTCATGAATGCGTTGATAGCTAGCATTGTTTCGGTGTGTGCAGTGGACGCACATGGGTGGCGCTCTTTGCGCACTCCCCAAGCTTGCAGGTGTGGGGGAGTGCTTTGAAGAGGTGCTGTGCTGCACTGTGTGTGCGCATGGGCAGAGCAAACAGCCGACGATTGTTTCTGGAAATGTCTGAGGAATCTAGAAACTTGGGTCTATGATCGTGCATGGAATCTAGAAACTTGGGTCCATGAGCATGCATGATTGCCCATAAGGAACCCCCAGCGCGCAGGCAGGTGACTTGAGCGCTGACGTGTGAGACTGAAACCAGCTAGAAAACCGAGGTGTACAGTCGTCACTATAAAATACTATAATCATCTTCTACATCTTTATAAGAGTTCATAGGTCTTGTTTGCACAAGGAACTTGGCTCCCTTTATGTCAATTTGAACAGCACCTTCTGTTGTGTGGTGTGCCATGGAACAATCAATTACATGAGTAAAACTTAGTGCAGTGAATAGAAAGCTGAACTGCAGAGACATGCTCCTACTGTGGTGCAGTGGATGCTGCCCCTCCCAGGGGATGGCGACCAAGCACAGCCAGCACCTGTGCACAGCTGTGCTGCCCGCAGGACATGCATGATGGGCACACACCTGCATGATGGAAACGCCATTCCCGATGACCGCAGTCTCCCCGACAACGAAGCCAGTGCCGTGGTCGAGCAGCACCCCCTTCCCGACCTTGGCCGCTGGATGTATGTCAACTGCGAGGACCTCAGACAGGCGGCTCTGCAGCAGCAGTGCCATCACATTGCGGCCGTTCTCCCACAGAGCATGCGCAAAGCGGTGGAGCTGGATGGCATGGTAGCCCTTGAAGTACAGCAGCGCTTGAGAATAGCTCAAGCAGGCAGGATCCTGCACAGTGTGATTCTCATGAGCTTTTGAGCTGCAGCTTCTTCAACTGGAGCAGATGTTTGTACGCTGCAGAGGTGGCATGGCACAGCATGGCAGGTACCCCGAATACTCCATGATTTGGCTTTCATACTAGAACTGGTCGGGAGGCTCCCAAACCCTGACAAAAAAAACCCTAACTACGTGAAAAGTGCATATGCATGAGGTCTGTGCGGTCTTGGACAGCATGAGTGAGCGCCAGGCTGGCCGAGAGTCGCATGTGGTGGAATGTTCGTGCCCTTGGATGCATCGAAAGCGGCCGCTGGCACGCCTGCGTAGCAGATTGTACTACACAATCTCCTATAAAAAGCGTAAAAGATCAGTGTTGGGTAAGTTATCAGTCGCATTCGATGTCCCAGGGCCAGTTTAGGAGGCTCGTCAGCACATGTGCATAACATGAGAAGAACTAGCGTGGATGTTAAGGCACAACAAGGGAGATTCAGTTTATGGCGAGATTGAGAACAGGGCAATGCATTCTGTGGGTTTAGCACGGAAACGATGAGTATAGAAATGATCCCGAGGTTCGGGCGTTGTATTGAGACTGTGAGATCTGCAATTTCGAGATGGTCAGCGTACGAACAACTAGAGCCAGAATTCCAGGCCATTTGCGGGTAAAGAAGTTGTGGGCAGGCATCTGAAGCTCATGTGTAAACTATATGGTGCCTTACGTGTGTATCTTGCAGTCGAGTCAGCCTTGAACTGTCTGTTGCGGCTGCTGCGAATCTGCCGTACATTTCGTCCAATATCATTGTTATTTTCGAAGGCGGCTTACCATCCTAACTGGGTACACGTGTCATCAATGAACAAGAACCAAACAGACCTCAGAATTGTCATGGGGAACCTTTCCTAGTTATCAGGGGGTTGCAGGCGCAGCGCTGTGTTAGCATGGCTGGTATTTAAATACGTGAAACAGGGGGTACCTGCCATGCACTATCTCTGCATCGTTAGGATGCAAGCTGATGAAGCTGGAGTATCTTCACGATGCCGAGGAAGCCCCGGGGAGGACATGACTAGATTGTGGAATGAATTTCTGAGCCTGGCACACTACATTGGTACGTACGGGTACACCAAAGAGCTACAAAAGCAGAACCTGTAAAAGAACAAGGTTCTCTGAATAAAGGCACTTCCATACAAACATTTAAACCAAGCTTGCTTCGATTCTGTACACGACTATGTGATACGGTTCAGTAGTGGTGGGCAGGTCTATCGGTTTTCTGCAGCATACACAGGTGCTGCATTTAGGGCCTGGGAGTTCGCACCCGGTCAAAAACTGCTTGCAAATCTGCTAGAGCTCCTTGGAGGACCTCTGGGTGATCCCGCTCCAGGGTCATGAAAAGGGAAAACAGCTGTGTTGGCAACAGGGTCTCGTCTGCTATTCGATTCGACAGGACAAAAGCCAACGCCTCGCCAAACGAGTCATGAGACAGAATGCTGGTGAAAAGGAAGCTGGATAGCATTGGTTCGCCCTCGATGTCACGAGTAGCTTCCTGTCGAATGCGGTTCCAGGTGCTCATAGATCTGGACAACCTGACCTCTGCTCTGGACTGGTCCTCAGCAACCGCTGGATCAAGACCCTGCGCAATCGCTTTTTTTCGTGCTGCAGCAATGGCTTCAGCTTCGCTGATTGCATCCGTCCAATGGTCACAAATTTCCGACTCAGCAGTGCTCTGCAAGTAGCTGGGGATGCTCTTGGCCCAATCTGGCGGGTCCTGTGCAGGCAGAGGCCGTTTTGCATCAGGCTTTGCCTCGTCATCCTTCCCCTTACTGTCGCTCACTTTGCAGCCTGCGTGGTACGTACGAGTGCTCAGAGTGACGATGCCATGATGCGGGCCGTAAACATTCCAACAGCTGGCGAGAATACACGTCATACCTACGGCTATACTCCTAGCAATGCGCCTGGGTGGATTCGGCGAGGGAAGAACGGAGGAGAGGGAAGGTGAGGGCTGCGTTCGATGGTTGGGCGATGTGATGAGGCGATGGGGCAGGATCGTCATCAGGCCAATTTTAACGATGAGCAGCACACAGCACTACAAGTCAACGTTCGGATAACTGGGAGTGAAGGGGTATAGGTTCACAGGAACTGCGTGATACCGCTTCTCCTCAGCGTGTGCAGCGACCAAACAGGGCGTGCTGCTAACGGCACAATACAGCAATACAGTGTTTCTGTCTTCAATACAGTGTTTCTGTCTTCTAGTTTATGTTTGCGGCGCAAATGAACTGTGTACACAGACTACTGCATACATCAAACTACAATTGAAACGTTTCAATTATGGCACGAAACGCATTGAAATAGAATCGCACTCGGAGTGAACAAATGACGGCTGGAAGCGTTATGCGTGGCCCAATGTTCTTTCAGATGAAACCCAGCTCTCGGATTTCATCTGCTTTCATCGTGCTTCTGCCAGATGCACAACTGTTCTTTTTGGGTGTAACATATCTACAGAGACACACCCGCAAAAATACACACATCACTTCCCCTCTCCTCCACGCAGAATTGTGGCGCTGCACTTGGCATATCACCATACCACAGTAGTGCCACACTGACAATTAATGACGCAGCTCGCCCAGGAAGACAACTGATGAAGAGAGGACCAATCAACTCAAAGAGTGCAGATCCTGTTACTTGGTGGCAAGCAGCCCAAAGAATCGCCTATATTTCAGTCGAGCTCTGGCTATGCGACAGCCCAGCTTTCTCCAGTGCCTGCTTCTGTCTGCTGCTCAGAAGCGGCACCTGCGCCTTGACTTGCGAACCACCTCGTGCGAACATTGCTGCGCTCAGGCCTGCGCTTTGCTGATGGTTCCTTGGTGCCAGTGGCTGGCGCACAGAGGCTGAATGCTGCTGCAGAACATTCCCCAAGGGCACTTGGCGCATGCCAGAGTGATGGGGTGCAGGCATGCAGAGCTGCTGGGTGCCTGCGTGCATGGCATTCATGGATTGGCATCCAGGCAAAGGGGGCGGGGCATCTGACGCTCGACAGACGGCATTCTCTGAGTTCTGGCCGCGCAGCTTGGATAGCAGCGCTGCGGTCTTGCTCCCGTGCGCACTAGGCTGCTGCGCTGCGCTCCCTTGCAGTGGCGGAGGGGGGGCAACCGTAGGCCGCGCCGCAGCGCCTGCAGCTCCGAAGACACAATTGACTCTTTTGGTGTCAACGAAGTCGCAATAACGATTGTGGCACCAAGAAACGGCCAAATGTCTGGTGCCCAGGGCACCCAGTTCGGAGCAGGTAGGAGTACTTTTTCAAGCTGAAAAGGCGGTTGTTTGACATACATGCATGTCCACATGCACCCAAAACAGAGACGAAGAATGCATAGAAACTTTCACTCGAATATCACAACAGCACCAGAACGAAAGTGAGACAAGGCAGCCATTGCAACTGAAAACGAATAAACAGGCAAGGCACACACTGAAGGAGATGATCGGGAAAGCTGACCTTTGTTCTGATTGGCAACAGCTAGATCTGCTTTGAGCCGTTGCATCCACGCTTTCCTGGCAGGAGCAGCTGGTTGCGTGCTGCAGGCGCCCCTGCCAGCATGAATGCCACTGCTCACTGCCCTTGCTGCTGAGCCCCCACTTTCTGCATCAGAGGCTCAGTCTACAGCACATTCTGTTCCAAACGCCTAACTTGCTACCAAGCCACATACAAGATTCAGTGGCTGGCGGGCATGCATGTGGGCTCTCAGCAGCGCACCAAGCTGGGAAGGTGCATTGCTGTACAGTTGAGTTGACAACGAAGACGGTGCTGCAGGTACAGAATGCTGACTACCACCATTCTGCTTGGAATGGGTGGGTGTGACATGACATCCAGTTCGCAATTCTGCTGGAGCAGGGGGCCTCTGGTGCTGTGTTCGGCCAAGGCACGCTCCTGCGGTCTGTTCTGAGGCGTTGACTTGCCCCGATGTCTGCGAAGCCTGTCGCATTTCCTCAATTCTCTGCCGTAGAGTGTTTGCCGGGGGGTTCGGACTGCATGTTGTGCTTGCAGGGAGGGAGTGCTGTCCTCTTGGCATGGTAGGCTCCAGACGAGCCCCAAGGCCAGCTGTGTTGCCGACGAGCCCAGCACTAGCTCCAGCACCTTGGGAAGCATAGGTGCCCCGCTGCAGTCCTGTTCGTTGAACAGATGGCTGCACTTGAGGTGCACTGGCAGCAGCTGCCGCCTGGTACGTGTCAAACGTCTTGACAATATTATTTGGCACAATACAGGCATAGTTCTGTCCTTCTGAAACATGGAGAACAGCTACGTTTGACAGCTGCATGTATATACCACGCCGCAGTTGTGGGTGTGCCTGGAAACACTGTGGTACCATGCACCCACGCAAAGTCCCCGTTGAATCCTGCAGTACTGAATTTGCTGAAGTCCAGGATGGCTGATGGTAACATCAGTCGTCAACATTTGACGCTTTGCTTGTAGATGGAGCGTCAAATACAGAGCAGGTGCCCATCTTGTTAACGACTGAGATTCTAGCATGCTGTACCACACCTTCAGCTTGATAGCATACCCGCCACCAGCGGTGTGTGGCAAGCACTCTTCCAGACTCGCCACGCAGTGGCGTATGAGTGTGGGGGCGGGGTCAGTAGAGCCAAGGGATCCAAGGTCACTGTTGAGACTGGCGACATCCCTTGAACTGCGCTCATGCACTACCTGGGGTCCTGCTTCTCCCGCAGGACCAGGTAGCCTACTCTGAACGCTCGTTGTGTTGTGGTTTCGAGTTGGGGCTGTAGCATCAGTCAAGGGCGACGCATCAAAACAAGGAGCGACGGTGCGAGGTATCGCTTGTAGAGGCAATGACTGAGGCAACTGTTGCTCACGAGACAGCAAAAACTCGTCATCTAGTTCTAGATCGTCAAGTTCCATTCTTTGCTTCTTCAGCCAGACAGATACAAGCAAGTTTTTCCCCGTCGGGTACCAATACGCCAAACCAGGCAGTACCTTACTCACATCAAGCAACTGACAGGAAAAAAGTAAGTTCTGTAACTGGTATGTGCACTAACGTTGCTACCATGACGATGTACATCGTAATGTGTGTGATATGCATGATGTACGAATTGAATGCAATCGCTTTTCCTTGCCTCACATGGGGTTCAAGGACCCATGATCCCATGCATACACACATTGTTGCGTGAGCTGCAATCGACGAGCTCCGTCTTGTCGGCAGGGAGGGTTCTTGGCGCTTGAGAGGAGACACCGGAGGATGGGCAAGGGGGTGCGCTGGCAGGCAAGCGCTGTGTGCAGGGGGGGGGGGGGAGGGGGCAGGGGGTGCACATGCCGCAAATACTCACTGGATCTGCTCACCATCTGCTGCTTTCACGACGCCCATTTCTGGACGAGGAAGGAAGGAATTGTAGTTCTCGTTCGCAGGGCCCAAGCTCGTCTCCTTGTGCCCTGGAACACTATTCAAGCATCTACATGGGTTGCTAACCTTCCTTACCAATAGCACTCTGCACTTGGTGCTGGCCTTTGCAATGGGGCTGAAGTGAAGCGGATCCGTGACGTTCACATCCCAAGTGAAGCATGTATGCTGTCGACCTTGCTATGGCAGTACACCATCGTCACTGATTACTCGATGCATATCTCAGCAAAAGGTCATGTACCCTCCCCCTTACTCCCTCTGTCAGTTGAAAACATTCAGACAGCAATATTTCGCAGGGTTGTATGTTGCGCAAGCCAGAGAGTACATGGAGCAATCGAACACCGTCCCCCCTCCTGAAGTCTATTGTTGCTATTATTGATGTTTGTGGTGGCTTGTGCACCGAGGGTGCAGGAGGGGGATGTGGGGGGGTGGGACCACCATGTGGGTGTTAGAGATATCGCCATCGGCCCACACCAGCTCCTTGCCTGGCGGTTGCACGTTGTGAGGCGTGTTTTATTCAGTAGATTGGAAAGTTGATGCCAAAGTTCAGCTTCCAAGGGCTTATTTCCTTGTTTTTTCAAGATTGAAGACAGTTGTCAGACAGCACTGAATTGTCTGGAATCAAACGTAGCCCACAAGCAGCAGAAAGTACCCTCTTTGAAGGCATGCCCAGAAGAAAATGCTGCCAGCTTGATTCACTGGGGAAATTGGGGCCCCGTTGTCGAACGCTCTGCACTCAGGCATGCATGATGATCCAGATTCAAACATCAGCCAGAGGCGTTGCCACCAACCTTATATCTGCAGCACTTCCTCCTCGACTGACAGCACGTGTTGTCTTCGCTAGTTTAGCATCGAATAAGAGGATTTGTTCCTCATTCAGCTTGGAGATAATGGTCTGGGGGCTGTGCTTCTTCGGCTTGAACGCGAAACAACCGGACAGATGTGAAGAGGGGCGAGGTTGCGGACCAAATAACTTGACGCCAAATAATGAAGCTGTGGATTGCGACCAGTGCTGGATCTGCCTGGAGCCCGGAACGCGGGATAACCCTCTGCGTCGGCCTTGCGGATGCCCCAGAGCTGTGCACGAGTCTTGCATTGCAAGATGGCAACTACAGAGTGCCGGAAGAGAGTACGCAATGCCGGCTGGGGGAGACTAGTGTGTGCACGACTCTTCTTCCCACTTCATGTCAAACTCAACCTGTGACCATGTAGAGAAGAGTGTTTTTGCCGCTTCTGTCGGAAAAAGCTACCTGACTGGAAACAGAAGATGACACCAGAGAACGTGACCCCTTGTCGGACAGCAGTCATGGCAGTCGTTCTGAATGGGGAGGAGCACAGAATCACTGTGGAACCGGGCAGGAATGGTAGGAAGCACTTTGAGCGCGAAATTCGCAGGCTTTTCCAGTTATCTCAAGATGATGAACTGGAATTCACGTTTGATTGCCAGACCCCGGGTAACGGTGCCACTTTCTATTAATTACGTGCACTCTGGTTCATTGGAGGGATACCCAGGTAGCCATGCACTGCAACTCCGCTTAAAGGGGCGATTGCAGATGCAGGGCAGTCAGGGGACAGCCTGCAGCTTCAGGGCAAAGGAGCATTCGAAGCAGCTTTCCATTGTGCAGCAGTCACTGCAGCATTGCGGGAGCAGCAGAAAACCACACCAGCTCAGAATCAGTCGTGAAGGTTCCATGATGTGTCATCAGGTGCAGCCCTTGCTGAAATGTACAGCAGATGTCCACAGTTGGAGATCCTTGAATATGGAAGTACAGGACAGCCATTGAAAGGCACACAATGTGGAGAACGTGTGTCTCTGCAAGCCAATCCGAATCCAGAAGTAGTTCAAGATAAAACCACTGTAGGAACAGGAGAGCGACAACTTAATGAGGCGGTGGATGCCTGGTGAGTGCATGTTGAGGCGCACCACTGTTTGGCACCAACATACCACCCAATCGATGTTGAGGAATGCTGCATGGTCATGATGGATGGATGCTGTACATTGTGCTGGCTATTTATTGCATAAATGGTAACCACTTGGAGGGTTGCACCACTACGATGCGAAATAGCAACGGTTAAATAAGTTTGGGGTTCCTTGTACGCACACACGTGTTTTTCACCAAAAATGTGCCCATTTGGAGTGTGCTCAGAGGAGTGGCTTGATGTGAAGTGTATGGCCTGCAATTTCGCAAGGTGGGGTCAGAAGTGTCTACCCAAGCACTCTCTACAACTGAGTTTTCTTCGTCATGTAACCCTTAGGCAAGGTATGAGGATATGAGACTAGTGCGAGCTGGTCCTTGCTATGATCGGCATGATGTCAAACGGATGCGCTTATCAGATTCGAATGTGAAGTGTGTCATGGCAAGGGGAAAACCTGGAAACAGTACTTAGGGTGTTCGTGCATGCAAGTACCTGGCAGGAATACGAATCTTGCAATTTTGGGACAGCCAGGGTGTTCGGCTCAGTGCTGTGATCTGCAGCAGCAGGTGTGTACAGCCTCTGTACTGAATCTGAAAAGATTTGGCATGCTTTCCTCTATCTCTGCCAACATCAAGAGGCGGCATATCATTGGTTGGCAACGTTCGGGAAGTCAGGAGCCCATGCAGCACCTGAAGTTGTACAAAGCAGTGTGGACTACACCATCTTCACACACTTGACGCGCACAATCACGTTGTCTGCCATTGATGCTACATCTTCCTCTTCACAAAGCGATGGTTCCCTCCACTGAAGCCTGACTGGCAAGATATCCAGCCAGCGAGCCCAGGTTGTTCTTGTGTTCATCACGTAACGGATAGATACACAAGTTGTTCTTGTTGGACTTGCTGTTAACAAATGTCCGCTTCCCGTTACAGGCACTCTCTGACCTCCAGCAAAACTTCATGCAACCTTGGTAGCTTGAACAACATACATAGGATCCCCCCGCCCATTCACTGACTCCGGCGCAGTGATATCTATCGAAACTGGGGCCGTGAAGCCACCTGGTACAGAATAGTGGAAGTAGGCCCCCACGATCCAGAGGTGATCCAGATCCCCTGTGCTTGTCCAGATCGCGACTGCCTTCGTGGGGAAGCACCGGTTCGAAAAACTCATGATCGCTTTACCTCCTGGTTTCAGCACCCGATGCATCTCCCTGCGGCATGGAAATTTCCGGTTGATCTCGGTCCTACGTGTGTACTAACGCAGGGCAGATCAAAGAGAGGAGCACAGTCACCACTGTTACGTAATTGAGTTGCAAATTGCTTGATTCCGTGAAATACCTAGCCTGCTGAAGGCGTGTGCTGTACTACTGGGGGTGTGGTTATTCACCAAATATTGCAGCCACACAAAGAAAGCGGGTCTATCACTTCATGTGTCATATTCATGGGCGGCCCCACGCGGCTCTCTGCAATCTCAACAAATCTGCCACTGAAAAATGCAATCCTATCTACAACAGCAGTCTTCAAACAGCGATGTTTGGCACTGGCAAAGAGATTGCTTGCTTCGAAACCTGAATTCCCGATTAACGATTTTTATTTTGATGCAAACACTGCCAAGCAAGTGATCAAGAACGAGAGCAATCACACCACCTACATGCCCGACGTCTATCTTACTACTGATACAAAAAATCACAGGTGAGTGGATGCATGTAATTTGAAGGCTGTACACTGACGTTTGGCATCGCAGTAATCGTTTGGTATCGAAGATTCTTCAGCACGCCACACCTGAAGACCTCTAGTGGCTTACGGAGGTAGTCCACACTCACAGCATTGGTGATTATATCGAATTCATTGTCCTTGTATGGAAGCTCTGGCGAAGTGTTCAGATCCTGAACGGCATACTCTGTCAACACTGGGTTCTTTTCCAGCTCACTTGTGTTCATTCCCAGCCCTGCCACCCTCCCTGCAGAGAACCCCTCTGGATAGTGTGAGATCCAGCTTGAGCACATATCTAGAATGCTGGCGTTGGCTCTGTCTTCTGCAGTGCTTGGGAAGTTGGCTTCATAGTGCTGCTTTATGCTGCGGATGGCGTTGTCATCGATGTGAGTAACGAATCTGGGACTGGAGTAGAAATTTTCATCGCTGGAAGTATCAAAGCAATCAAACATCTCATCGCGGAACGGAAACTTTTCAGGCCATTCAGGGCTCTCCAGAACCTGCAGAGTCTGCTCCAGGTGAGCTGGTCAGCACATGTTCAGAAAACTGTCTCTGCGAGACACTCGACAAGCATGCGTACGCAGAGTAGAGTATGGATTCTACATATAACGTACCTGTGCAGCCGTGCCCTGTGCTGCCACCAGGCTGGATGATGCTCGCCCAGAACCGAAGCCAAATGGTGAGAAGAATGCCAGGGCTAGTTGATCACGCCTGTGAAACGCTCTGGCTTGGATGCCCTACAGGTAACCTTGCTTGTTTATGAGGAGCAAGAACTGGTCATGGAACTCCTTGACCAGAGTATGTATCATCCTGATTCCCAGCGAATGGACCCTGGCTCGACACGGCTTTACAGCCAATACCACGTCTTCTGCTTGCAACAACACAGAATATTGATATAAGAGGAGCTGATTACGATTCAGGAACTGACCTCTTGCCTTGTGACTCTGGGCCAAATGCGAGTGAGCTTGTTGTGGGCACGACTACAAGGTCTTATCAAGAAGCAGGAGCTGCCCCTGCTCATTAAGTTAACCAGGCAAGCGTTTGAGAACGGTATATGTAGTGTGCGCAAGCCTCTCAAAGTTCCTCTCAACGAAGTGCGGGGGCGTGTGTTCGTCTGTGTCGTGGACACAGCAAACATTGGTTGAATCTTGGACGCACTCTCGAACGAATCTGAGAGCATTCCCGTTTCCCATTCTGTTTCAATAATACGAACCTTGTGATGCTGCTGTTGTTGAGAAAAGGCACAGGGCGCTCTGCTGCTGCCACGTGGCATACTTTTGAGCAATTCAAAGTAGTATGGAAGTTACATCGGTACGCAAGCACGGAGCGTGCAAAGGCCGCAAACTAGTATCTTAACATCACATTTCCATGTATACCCAGTACAATTACAAATCGAATTCCAATAAAGCACGTGGATCCTGTATATCACAGAACAGGGGCATGCACCTTAGACATGGAAGCCCAAACACTTCTCTACGCGGAAAACTCTGCACAGAGAAAACTAGCCTCCTATAGGACCAAACGATGTCGTCTGTGGTAGGTACCTGGGGAGCAAGTAATATGCGAAGCAGCTGCTTGCCCAAACCAGTGCTGCACACCAACAGCAACCAGCCACATTTCCCTCAGTCAAACAGTCAATAAACAGCAGCAATCATTCCATCAAAGTGTTCCCCCATGAATCCTGATCAAACCACCTTCACTCTCATCTAGCCCTGAGTATCTGTGCAAGCAACGAATCAATCCTTCACCAGACACAACAAAACTAAGCTGGCAAGCCTCCTGCGCAAGCATCCGTTGCCTCCATCTCTCCCACAGGCTTGTTGTTGCGTGTGATACTCCATGTGATAGTATCTAACAAAGAGCTCTAATACCAGGGCATCCATCTGCACCAGTAGCTTTTGCAGGGCACAACAGGCGGCTCGTCCTCTTCCTCAACAGGCTCCGGCGTCTCACTGTCACAGCAGGCATCCTCCGGAACAGCGATAGCGGCGCAGACGGTGCGTGCAGCAAGCTCTCTTGTTGCGCAGTTGCTGCCGCAGAGGCAGATGGGCTCCTCTTCGGTGCAGCACATTGCTGGCTGCACACATGTAACAGTGGTTCTTTCGGAGAGCTTGCACTTGGAGCAACTGGACCGTGGGTGGGTCTGCTTGCTCCAGGACTCATATACACTTGATCACATGGTATCGACAAAGGACAGACTATCAGCATTCTAAACACAGGACAACCACGAATGCCAGAAACACATGCACCGAGGAAATGCACACGCAAAGAAACAAAACAAATGCTAGTCGGGAACCAAGCCATACCCAAGAAGGGCTTCGGCCTCAGCACCCCCGAAGGAGTGGGACAGGGACAGACACCCCCGGGCCACGCGGGACCACGAATGCAAACACAAAGGTTGCAGAGAACGCCGCACGCTGTTGCAGACAAACGTAGGGTCGCCAACAGGGACAAGTAGCGCAGTGTTCTTAACAACAACAACAACTACTACTACTACTACTACTACTACTACTACTACTACTACTACCACTACCACTACTACTACTACTACTACTACTACTACTACTACTACTACTACTACTACTACCACTACTACTACTACTACCACACACACAGCCAATGCAGCTATACGCAGCGCGCACCTCAATGAGGGGGTCCGGGCATTCGCCAGGCACAAGGTCATCAGGGTCCTCTCCAGCGCACGTCACAGCTTCGCAGCGGTTGCCGTACGTAACCCCAGTTGTCGGGTTACATAACGGCACAAACTCGAGTGTGCAGATGCAAATCTCAGGAGCAGGAGCGACAGGCTCGTCACAGCCGCAGAGCCCCGCTACCGGGCACAGCGTAATCGGCAGCTGATCGTCGGGGATGCAGCCATCCCCGCAGCACGACTCACCCTTTGGGCAGCAGTCCTCTACAGGCTCCACAGGCTCCGGCGTCTCAACGTTGCAGCAGGCGTCCTCCTCGATCACTGTCCCAGGGGGAATGAAGCAGCTGGTGCGTGCGGCAAGCTCCCGTGTTGCGCAGTTGTTGCCGCAGAGGCAGATGGGCTCCTCTTCTGTGCAGCACATCGCAGGCTGCACACATGCACGCAGCTGTGTTTGCTTCTGTTGGTGTCTTGTCTTGTATTGTGTTTGCTTCTGTCTCTCTTGTGTGTGCCTCTTGTGTAGCTGTGTGGCTGATTGTCGGCAGCGAGCCTTCTGTTCTGTTAGTAAAAGGCCTTGCGCAGGCGTTACTTTTACACAGATCGTTACATGCGATGATTTGCTAGTACATGAGTCATTATATGGAGTTATGCCTGTGACTTTACACCACTTTTACATAGATCCTTACACAGTGTTGTAGCGAAGTGGAAAGTGAGCGGAGCGGAGCTGGCGTGCTTGAGCTGACAGCTCCACACAGGAGCACTACGGACACGAGGACAACATGCACTGAGGGCATGCACGCACAACGCTGTACCCGGGGCGGGCTTCAGCCTCAACTTCACCCCTGGAGGGGCGGAACAGAGGGGGGGGGGGGTGGCTAGGGGGGTAGAGCCAAGGCCGCACAGAGCAATGCACAAGGTAACACAACGTTGTTAACGTATCCAGATGGCAGAAACTGTTCACACTAGTAGTGATCGCCAGTATCGCTTGGTTAGATAGAACAATCCTGATTCATTGGGACTGCTTTTTAGGTGTGTGTGATCTGAGAAGTAAAGCGACACTGGTGATCACATGACATGCATGCAACCATACGCAGAGCGCACCTCAATGGGGGGGTCCGGGCACTCGCCGGGCACAAGATCGTCAGGGTTCGCTCCGGTGCACTCTGCTTCACAGCTGTTGCTGAACGTGACGCCGGTTTTTGGGTTACATACCGGGGCAAACACAGCTGGGCAAACGCAAGTGCGAGGCGGCTCCACAATCCGTGCGCGTGAGGGCTGAGCTACAGGCGCACACCAGGCTTGTTGGGACTGAAACAATTATGATTTATGAGATGGTCCCAGTCAAAAGCCAGCAACAGAACCTCGCCAACTGTGATCAGCGGGTCAGTCAGGCTGACTCAGTCTCAAGCTAGCGAGCGCTCACACATGCATATAAATTGTGCTGGTCTTGGCCGCGGCTGGATTGGAAGGTATAGCACTCGGCATTCAACGCAGATTGCACTCAGCCAAACTCCAGTCGCTGCGAAGACCAGCATCATGGTAAGAGTTGGCATACCGCACAAGTAGCTGGTGACTCGACATGCATGCACCCACACAAGAAAGCACTTACACAAGAAAGCACTTCTCAACCGTCCAACATCGCTTGACAAAAATGAACCTAAGTATTGCACTAGTACTGGTTATGGAGATGTTGTTTGCACTTGCTTTGGGTGAAGTGACAGCAAAGTGCCCGGGATCTGTGAGCACTAGCTATCTCGAGGTTGAGACTGACCCCAACGCAGCATGCCGCATGCCATCCGAAACGCGTGAAGCATCCAAGCAGGAAATTGTCGCAGGGATCTACGGATGCAACACACAGACTGCACTAGATGAGGCCGGGTTGCTGCGCGGATAGGTGGGGGCGTCGGCGTCGCAGCATTTATAACTTATGTTCGAACAGAACTTATGCTAGTACCAATCCAACAAGAATAGCAACTGTGAAAACAAAATGTGGATATGGGAGGCACTACGTACCGTACACGGCTCCAGAGCTGAGCATGCACGCTGCCAGAACTGCCAGAAGCATTTTGTGTGTGCCTCTATCGGAAGAAGAACGCCACGGCCCGGGGATGATGCACTCGATTGTTGCAGCAAGAAGTCCAGGACCATGTAAATAATGTCACTAAAGCGAGGTCAGCGCTGCACAAGTGTGCACAAAGACCTATATATACTAAATCTGAGTACTGGGGCGCCATATGGCGTGCAGACTTCGTGGCGCATGCATACTCAATGTGGAGAGGATGACACCAGGTTTTGGCACAGCTTTGGCTGGGAGGGAGTCGAATTATGGAGGTGGGGAGTTTCGCACGCTTCGGTGCGAGCACGGTTGGGGGTGGCTGGACAGGTGGTAGCAAGCTTGTAATCACCAGGGAGCGGGCGATCAGAGATCGAGGGGATTACGTCAAAGGCGATAACGCCAGTGACAGTGGTTACGTTTGCGGAGGGGGGGATTGTGCACAGGGGGGGATTGTGCACAGGGGGGGATTGTGCACAGGAGGTGATTACATCGAAGGAGGTTGGTGACTGGCTCCTTGTCGATATAATAACCACAGAGGGGGCGACCGCGGTGGCCTCCTCCAATGTGATTACATCGAAACGTGCGTGGCAATAAAGCAGAGTGCATGACCAGGGACTCAGGAAGTAAAGCTAGGGTACCAGAAAGCAAAAAGGGTAGCGGAAAGCAAAAACACCGCCAAAGCCCACAGGGCCGTATGCGTGTGTGCGTGTGTCACAAGCCTCGCAAGCTTGCTTAAGGCCTTCGTCTGCAACCTATTGACTGACCTAACTACGTCACCCAATTTATTATTACGCTGGGAGGAGTGATTGCATCGACAAGGGCGCTGGAACTGAAGCTAACAAGAATGAACCAACGGATGTAACGGGGAAGGTAACTAGCAGATGCTATGGAGCAGGAGGTAACAGTAAAACACTACCTAGGCACACAGGGGCAACCGAACAAACTATTCAATCTCATCCGTGGGATGCAGTAAACCCTCCACCGGGGCCCTGCCAGCCGCACGGGCGTATAGCTGCACCCCCGCACGGAAAAGCGCGTGATTACCGCGACACAGAGCAACACTAATCTCTCTATGCACACTGGCGAGGAAAGAGCCATATTTGACCTTGCCAGTGGCTGAGGCCGCAGTAGCCAGGCAACGCATGTAGTCCATAGCCTGCTTGTCCACGAATCCGTAGGTTTCAATGGCGAAAGCGTAGAAGGTGAGACCTTGGACTTTGTATTGCTCAAAGCTGCGGCACTTGCGGCGGCGGGCAACTGCCGCTGCGGCTCCAGCTGAGAGGAGTTCAGCAACAGGATGAGGCTGAGGAGTTAGAAAGGCCAGAATGGGAAACGAACCGCAAAAGACGAAACTGAACTGAAAATCAGAACGACGCTATAAAAAAAACTGCCCCCCCCCTCCCCCCAAAAAAACAAGACATTCTAAGTGGATGTAATCTCTCATTATAAGTGGCCTAATTACCATTATAAGTGGCTTGCCGCTTGCCCAAGGCGACCAGGCCTGCCCGATTGCTAGGGCATGCTGAATGCTATGGAATGCAAGGATTACTATGAGAAGTGTTTGGATTACTACGACAGTTGGTTGGGCCCCTGTGGACACGCCTTGCCTGCTATGGGAATGCTTGGATTACTCCATCCCAAAGTCATCCTAAGAGATGTGATGCTTGGGCGTACGTGCTGCGCTAAAGCAGGTCGCTCAGTGAGGGTGGCGAAGTTGACAGGTGCTGAGGCCGAAGCCCTTCTTGGGCATGGCGTGGTTCCCGATTAGTTTTTTTGTAGACTGCTTAGCACGACGTCCTGCGAACAGCAGTGCTGGGACACGAGTATGCATGGTTTGCATGCACATACAGTATGGCATGTTCAAATCCTAACAATTGCACCGCCAAGCGCGCCACCGGCGTTGTCGCCCTCCCGGCCTCTGCTCAAGCCAAGTGGGTGCTGCAGCACTGTTCCCTGCAGAGAATTGCTAAGCCAGGCAGAGAAAGTCAGGCATCTAACACCATCCCGTGGCACTTGCACGACCTGGTCCAAAGATTCGAGCACACTGTCGCCTACCGCGTTCTCACCATATCCAGCCCCGATTCCGTAGTCTGGATGTGCATGCCGTCTTGCAGCAACTGCGCCTGCCTGCCCCTTCTGTTGGGTGGCCTCGGCCTTGACTTCACCGTGCGGCAGGCCACCAAAGGCGCCTGGGCCTCCATGGCTGCACGCCGCACCATCCAATCGCCAAGGGTTCGGCAGCCTTTGGCCCCTTCACAGACGATGGACCTGAGCTCAACGACCTGTGGACTGATCTGGTGGCGCATGCATGTGCAACAGAACAGATCAAGATGTCTCAACAGGAAGGAGCCCGAACATCAGGACTAAGTTTGCAAACGAAGGGGATGTTCAGGTATATGAACCAACACACAAGCTAGTGTCACGTTCTGAATTCTAACTTTGGAAGAGAGCTTCAGGTTACCATGCCACCAGGCTTCAAACTTCTCATGTCTTCGCTTGTGCCGTTTTCATAGCACAAAGGGACGCAACTTCATACGTCGCAACACAAGAAGCATCACGGAGTACCGCCCCCAAAGCGGCAAATGCCACTACCTTGCTTTCATCCTGCTGGCTTGCTCACTCATGTGGCACTGAACCGTTACACCTTGCTGCACTTAATCACTGAATACAGTTCTAGTACAGCTGCAATCCAACACCTCCAATACGTTCAGGTAGTGTGTTGCTAGCTCACGACACGCTAGCCTTTGTGATTAACCACACACGCCAGCTGCATACTAGAGACAGTGGTGCTCTAGCACTGCACCACTGTCAATGTAAGCGTCACTCCAGCTGCTGTGACACAGCGCCAGCACAGCAGCCCCCTACATGCACACACGAACACAACTCCAACTAATTCATATCTTTGAAAAACAAAAACACAGCCTGAAACGCCATCAAGGTATGACATCAGGGGCGCCACTGGGAAGATAGCTGCGGTTGTCTCTGGGCCCCCCCCAGGCATCGCCGGAGGGGTCCTTTCCCCACTCGACTTCAGTTAGTGTGCCCAGCACAGAGACGTCCGGAGCTCCGAAGCCTAGAAACTCCATCATCTGCTCTAGCCTGGTAGGGTTGCTAAGATGTAGATGGCCTGCCTGCAGCAGTTGCTGCCGATCACTCGCTGATGACACGAGACAGCTTGATTCATGTGGCATTGACAGGCCATGACAGAACAAACCTGCCTCATTTTCTGTACCCCTTCCCAAGCTGACAAAGACAGTTGCAAGGGACAAGAACCCAAGTAGCCAGAAGAAACAACCCAAAAATGTACATGACACCACATCCCTCCATTTGTTCCGGCCTCATTTACCATCATGATGCAGTCAATATGCAAGGATGCTAGGGATGATTTCCTAGATGTTGCCGTTGTGCCATGCAAGTGAAATGGTGGGTTTTCATGCATGCTGCGCTTTCGTGCCCAGACCTTCAGATATCTTGCCCTGAATGCCTTCCTGGATTGCAGACACACCCACGATCGCACAGTCACGATCAAGAGGATGGCTTGTCCTGTATCCTCAAGCTTACAAATGCAATGTTGCACAAAGTATCGTGCCTTGCCTTCTAATCAGCAACAGCATTGCTGCCGCAACGAGTGACAATCTTGTATGCATACAGAGACACACACCAGGGCTTCAATGGCGGAAGCACGCTTGTAGATCAGCAGAGTAAGGCCAGACCTTGCGCTGCGGGCTGGCTTGGCCCATTTGGCATTCAGCGCCCATCGAACCACATCCCTTTCTATATCTGACAGCCAGCTACTCTCCAGCTTAGCTAAGCACTCTGCCTGCGAACTCTTGTGCTGTCAGCGTGCACAGCAAAGCGTGGACATGCACTGAAGTGAATACTTTGTTTGTCCGTGTAGCAACGTAAACACAGAGAGACGTGAAACAAGCCAAAACAAAGCAAAGCATTCAGGGAAAATGCTGATCGTGGATCGTGGACCCGTTCATAGTCTAGTGCAACAAAACCAGACCGTCAGCTGAACTGTGCTCAGATCTGACACGGTGGCATCCCCACAGTGACATGCTTGTGGTGGATACAAGAGGGTGTACTCATCAACAAGCAGCTGGGCTCAGCTACCGGGAGCCAGCTAAAAGCCCATTGATGTTGTCTGTTGCTCTGGCATTATCATCTGTTGCTCTGGAATTATCACCTCTTCTCTTTGCATAGAAGCCTGCTCCTGCCCCAACATAGCGACCAAGTACACACACGAGCAACTCAAAAGCCTTCTTGTACATGTTATGAGAGAGCAAGTCCCTCAGAGAGCTTGTGGAAGTACACACAATTCGCATCAGATTTTTTTTTGTGGGACCCCCAGAAGCTGAAGTAGCACCTGAGACTCTGCAGCACTCAACGATGCAAGACGCTGTCTATATTGACGAATTCCAGCTGGTGGGAACATTGCATGCCGACGCACATAGTACTCCCAAACTGTGTCCCCCAGCAGAGCCAACTCGATGGCGTTCCAGTACTTCTGTGGCCGAGGTATACATGGAAGGCCGGCGACAAGTGCACCTACATCAGATTACAAACCTTAATGATCGCTGCCTGCAATCTTTGCAGCATAATTGGTACAAAGAAGCCTAAACGACCAGCCTGAACATGTATCTGCATCATCAGTTAAAGAGGATCCATTGCCAAAAGCATGGCGAAGAACCACACGACAAGCCATGGATGTATTCCTTAATACAATTTACACGAGTCTGATGCTGGTGCATAATGCGCAGGGATATGGCAAGTGCAGTACAGACGAACATGTTGGGCAGCATTGCTACAGTGCTGGTAAATGCAACACCTGCTAGTAGTGGACAATTTCAGACGAAATGTACCTCAGCAAAACTGCGTACCATGAGCTACTGTTGGCTGGTCTTGTTCAGCGAATGAGAGTTGTCCCACTCTTCCGTTCGTATGCACCACCGCTGAGCAATGGACTCCATTTGCGCCATAACAAACTCTGCTAGTGCCTTTCAATCTAAAAGTTTTCATAAAAAAGAAAGTTGGGCACTTCGTCTGCAATGCAACAGCAGCTGCCTTTTCCTCAATACGAGCAGGTTTGCAGTTCAGAGAGCCACGCTGGCAGAGAATCGGCGCCTCTTGTGTTCGACGCTCTCAAAATTCCAACACATATGTTACATCTGTTCGGAGTGCCCACCACCGGTCCGAGCCATGTGATAATTAGCTAGCCAGCTGTAGCCATGGCTTGTGGCATAGGTGCACATCACCTCAGCAACATACTGTATCCTCGCGTTAGTGAATGAATAGCCAACACACCATGTTTGTGAGTATTCCTGAAGCGCACAGCTAAACAGATGCACGCCACAATACTAGAGCGGGCCCCAGTCACAGCTTCGGAACAGCCCCACATGAATACAGATGGAGTTCCCCCCCCAACATGTCATGGTACTTCAGGAACAGACTGGTATTGCACTGTCACCGTGGCAGAGACCACGTGGCCTCTGTCATGGTGGCACCTGCTGCACTGTCCTCACCTGGCCCCCATCCAAAGCCTCCGACTGAGTGTGTGCGGTAGACCCTCATCACCTGCAGGCACACACTTTGCATGCATGCACCTGATTCCATGACTGCACAAGAGAGTTTCCAGCAGCCCCTTTCAATGGCTACATGCCACTAGGACCCCCACTCAGTGCCAGCCGCGCTAGCGACACTGCCGCGAGAAACCCTGACCTGTGAATGACAACATTGCACACATGTCAAGCTGCACAAGCCCTCACCCCCTTACCCTGCCGGGAGGCGCAGCTGGTCGCCATCCACCTTCATTGTTTCCCTAGACAGACAAAGCAAGGTTGCAGTCTCCTCCTGTCTGCGACACCGGGGCTCTTAACACTGCGACTCTGTCGATTTAAGTTTCACTGGGAATGTTCACGTGATGCTTCCATCCAAGCAAGGTGGCTTGTTTTCATGCATGCAGCAGAGCTGTTCGGGTTGTTGCACATGGACGTCCTTGAAGAGGGCAACGACATCCTCCTGCTTAGTACTGAACAATGAACGCTCCAGAATCCACTCGTGGCAGTGCAGGTAGTACCTCCCCCACTTACATCTGGAATTAAGGCATCTGGAATGCCTAGGCTCGCACCAGGTGCAAGCGAGCTTGTAGAGTACAGTGATACGAAACACAGAAAACGACTGCACAGTGCAAACTTCTCTGCACCAAGCGGTCCGTGTCTAGCACGCCGAGGTGTTGCCCCTATCTCGCTCAACAGGATCCTGGGTCAAAGTCAAATGTCGCTTGCACACTACACAGCACCTACGCACAACAGCAACGAAAATATCACCCACACGCCGTGCCTACGCCTGGAGCGCTCCGCTCAAGAGCTCGTTCAGCATGTGGTTGACTGACTTGCCTTCGCTGGATGCACGAGCTGCGATCTGCTCATACACGTCCTCCTTCAGTCCTACACTCTTGTCAGTGTCTGCCTCTGAGACGTAGTTGCTTGTAAATTGCCGACACGCCTGCATGCCACATAACATGTTCTTCGTATGATGCGGCCCTGTGCATGGCACACATGCGTGCGCCCTTACAGCACGTTGTGCTCCGCGAGTGGCCCCTGCCAGAACCTGACACGGAGTTGCTTGGGCCAGCCCCCTCCAGGCTCGATAGCGCCGCAGAGCAACTGGTGGCGACAGAGAGGAGGGGCAGCCTTCAGATATGAGGAGTTGCACAGTCGCTGGGGAGCTGGAATTCCACCAGCGGTGTGTGCGAAGCTGTGCGTGTGCGAGTGTGCAAACAAGATGAACCTTTGCTGTATTCTGACGGCGCAAGTATTGCAAGCCAGTAAGGAGGGCAGGGTAGCCTGGGGGGGGGGGGGGGAGGGGGGGGCTCACCACCATACCCATGCGAGAGGTGAAGTAGCCCAAACCCACACCGGCGCGGCGGCCAGACTTCCAGAATGCCAGCAGAGGCTCCAGCACGGCCTCCAGGTCACGCACCTTCACCCGGTCCATGTACTCCTGTGCCATGGCAGTCTGGGCCACGTTGCCCCCCAGCCACAGCTGGTAGCTGTTGGGCCCGTCTCCCACAAAACCAAGCTCTGCCATGTACGGCCGAGCGCACCTGCATGCATGTCGCGACATCTCAGCACAGCTGCGGCATGTCACACTTTAATACAAGCGCCACATATCTGCGCGCAACTGGGAAGCTGTGCAGAGAGGTACATGTGGGCGCACGCACGCATGCACAGGATGGGCCCGGTCCTCGACAACACACCCGCAGAGTCAACGGACACAAGCTACAGTACTCAATCTCATGGAGCCAGCACCAGCGGCGTATGCCTACGCCCTACTGGAAACATCCAAGCACTGGCAGCAATATCAAGCACGCAACACTGAACATGGCCAGGCTACACCCGCCTTTTGATAATGAAGAAGCGATCCCCCTGTGCTTGCAGGGGATGGATTTGCAGTTGTGCCAAGCGAGTTATGTACTGCAGAGCTAATGCATGCACGTCTAGCCTGTTACGATTCTGGGCGGATCTACTAAATCAGTGGCATCATCGCTCCTAGCGGTAGAATACGACCATCGTTCCTGGGTCGGGCACTTTTAGTTTGATCCCAGAACCTAATATATTCACCCGTGCTGCTGCCAAAAACCTATCACTTCAGCTCCTCACGAGGGTGCAAGGAGGTCCTGTCCCACGACTCGTGTAGGAGGGGAAAACAACAAAACCGGCGGGCAGCGCTCACACCCGTTGGGACAGCCAGTCATGCGCATCACGATGGAGTCATCCGGCATTTCCAGCTTCTCCAGCAGCGCGCGCACGCGGCGGTTGATGTCCGGAAGCCCCCGCTCAGCCTCTCCGATGGCGAGCCCGCAGAGGGGCAGTGCGGGGCACGCCATGGACAGCCTGTCCAGGCTGTCAAGCTCCTCTGGGGGCACGATGCCGACGGCACGCAGCTGCGACTCGATGTCAGCCTTCCACGCCTGCTCGATATCGCAGAGGAGGATGTTCTGGTTGGCGGTGAGGCGCACGGAAAGGTCGTACTCCTCGATAATCTGCACAGCGCAAAACTTAAAAGAGAATCAGGGCATGCATCACTGGTGATGCATGCCAACCAATTTATCACCAGTTGCATTGGTGATGCAACTGGTGAATCAAACCAAAACCAGGGCATGAACTACTGCGAAACAAACAAACCAAAACCAAACGGGGGCTACAAAGGCGCCACACCTTCCGCAGGGCCTTCTTCATGTCCCCCTTCAGGCGCCCGTTCTGGATGAAGCAGCCGAAGAACGACAGCGTGGAGTTCTGCTCGTGCCAGCCCAGGTAGTCGTAGTACTCCCACGCCGGCAGCGGCTTGAAGTCCTGGAACTTCTGGCCAAAGTACTGCTCGGTGACCGCCCGGAACTTGTCGATACCCCACTCTGACACCAGGTACTTCAAGCGAGCCTGCTTGCGGTCATCTCGCCTGCCGTAGTCTCGCTGGCATGCCACGATGGCCTTCACGGCGTGGAAGAGGTCCTCCTGCATGCATGGCGGACCCTGCTCAGGTGCAGCGGCTCTGGGGGGTCTGGTAGCTGAATAGGGTGTGGGCGGTGCTTGTTGTATCCAGCTAGATGACGCAGGATATCTAGTTGATGATTTGCTGCTGACAACAGCTGCGTGTGTTGTGTGTGTGTTGGTGTTGCGTTTTTATGTTCTTAGAGCTGTGCGTGTTGAATATCTGTGCGCGTTGCGTTATATGTTTTTCAACACGCCCTATGGCCTCAGTTGCTGTGCTATGCTTTACTGTTCAGTTGTTCGTGCTAGTGTTTGATGAAGAATTAAGCAACGTAACCAGCGAAATCGTGTATGTTCAAAGCTCAATTAAATAGCATGCACCAACAGAAAACGTGAACATTGCAACCTACTTGCAAGCTGGACAGGGAGTTGATGGGCAGAAATCAAAACACAAAACCACGACATGTATGAAGCACAAGCACTTCCGAACCGAATGGCGCAACAGCATCATCACGAACTATTGCAAAACTACTGTTTCATGGTAGTACTCGACGAAGAGATAATGACAAGCAGGGCACGAGATAATGGGCAGCATGAAGGTGCACATGTACAATAAGAGAATAAGAGGGAAACGAACCTTGTCCACATAACCAATGGGCTCAGCCATACGAGCGAAAGTAGCAGGGTTTCGGTGTGCACGGCCCAGGCCTCCCCCCACCACGAGGTTGTAGCCCACATGCTGTCCATCGTCACCCATGATAACAACCACACCGATGTCGTTCGTGAAGAGGTCCACAGAGTTGTCTCCTGGCACTGTGACAGCGACTTTGAACTTGCGGGGAAGGAACTGGGTTCCATAGATAGGCTCTGCAGAGTTTTCAAAGTTTGTACCGAATCCATTGAACGCTCGGGCTTCTGTAACCTTGGGATTCTGCACAGAAGCGCAGGCAGTTACGTGAGATGTGCTTGGCAGATGACGAAAGTTGTGCACCAGACGAAGATGAACACACTACCGGAATTCCTTGCGTACCTCCCTGACACTTGTGGCAAACTTCTCGCCATCGAGCCACACATCATAGTATGCTCCTGACTGAGGAGCAAGCAGATCTGCGATGTCGTTGGCAGCCTCCGCTGCGATCTTGTACTCGATTTTGTGCTCAAATGGTGGCGGAGGAGACATCACGTTCCTATTCACATCGCCGCAGGCACCCAGGGTGGAGCCCATGTTCTTGACCACCGTGGAAAATACTGTCTTCAAATCCTGCTTCAAGACTCCGTGGAGCTGATAGGCTTGCCGAGTGGTCAGCCTGAGAGTGCCATTCCCGAACTGCAAGTTTGATAAAGCTTGAACAAACGAGCATTGCAAATGTTGCCTGCCTATACTGAAATTTCAGACGAGAAGGCAGTTAATAGCTGGGAAGTCTGTGCAGTGCTGTGCTGGCCACTTCACATCATATAAGAAAACAGGAGGTATCTAACACCACGCACACGCACCGCCACCACCTGCTCTGCATCGGGAAATTGCCGCGTACCTTGTCGGCCAGATCATCCATTGCTAGATAGAGTTGATTGCTAACGTAGCCACCTGGCTGGCGCGTTCGCATCATGAACTGATAAAACTTGCCCTGGCCGAAAGCACGCTTCTCTCGGTGATCCTGCTGATACGAACCATGGAACTTCATCAACTGCACAGCCTCCTCGGAAATGTATGTCTTCTCATCAACAAGCTGTTGCATTAGCGGGTGGCGCAGGAAGTCGCTGTTCTCCTTGATGAGCTCCACCTTGCTGCGTTTGGCCAACTTGGAAGCTGGCGGTCTCACAGGTGTGGCAACTCGAGCTATCGTACTGGTCCTAGTCTTGGCAGCCTGTCCACGCATTGTGGTAGCCTGGTTGACCTGTAACATCGCGCAGCACTCCGGGCAGCAGTAATGTGAACAGTGATCTGGCACCCTACGTCCTCTGCCTGCTGACCGAACGTAAGCGTCAGGGGACTGATTATCACGGAATATGAATGACGGAACGCTCTGCAGTGCGTCCAGCTTCAGGAATGTCCCCGCATTGAAATCTGCCAAAATGAATTTTAGCCCCTTTTGTGATGAAAAATGCGCCCGTTTCAAACGAAATACCGTTTCAGACGATGTATACAACGTAGCTCGAGGACAAACAATCCTGAAAAGTGGACAGATTTTTTTATGCTGCTGTTACAATGTAGCCAAAATCTCATGTGTTACGCGTTACTTGTCGAACCTGTACGTGGACTACGCTCGCAAATCTAAGTGAACAGCACCTCGCAAACAGCTATTTCCAGCCGGAGTAGCGCCAGCACCGGTGTAAGCAGCCCTACAGAACAAGTATAATTTTCGAGAATTCAATTTCTGTTGCCATGCTTGAAGTCAGCTCGGCGTTTCACCTTTATGCTTTAAGTCAACTAGATGATGAATGGGTGGGGCATGCATGATGGAGGAACAGAACCTAATCTCGACTACTCATGCCGTGGACGGTACGAGCCAGGCCTTCCTAGTAGTTTATTTCCCATTCGTGTTTGGAATGCAGCAGAGGGGGAGCAGGAGTGAGTCTGCGATCTTGAGAATCCAGAACACCTGGTATTCCGCGTGTGCTCAATCTATCTACGGTAACGGCTTGTTGCTCAAGCAGTGCGTAAACCTACGCTTTGAAGATAGACTAAGCACGCAAGTAGAGTGCGCTGCAGGATGCTCGTAGCGGCTGACGAGTTCAGGCCTGGAAGCTATCAGAGCTTAGTTCCCTGCAGCGTTTGCTATACTCTGGTGCGGTTTCAATTTTTGTGAGTTGTACTGTGGGCGGTGCTGTGGTGTTGCTGTAGATGGTGTTTTGTGTGCTTGAGAGCTGTGTGAGCGTGCCTGTTGGTATCCCAACAAAGTGTCCATATATGCCTCACAGGGCCCGATACATGTCACAAAATTTTCATCGCTGTGAGTGATGCACTAGCTCCGGTGCAACACCTTCGGGTGCTGCGTGTGAAGGTGGCACGCTGCAAGTATCCTTTTCATCCAGCCGAATCATTCATCTCCGTATTGCTCAGCTGACGACAGATATAAAATAAGATTGCTCCGAATCGACGTGCACTCGTTGGTCTGTGTGATGTACGCGTGCAAACAGTGATGTTTTGTGGTGTGCAGATTAGCACACACCAAGACAATTCTGACTAGCCCTGCCTGCCCGACTTACTCGGCCAAGGATGGGCTGCGTCTCTAGTTCTCCTACTGTCGATACCGCTCCACCAGCCCAGTCACAAGCGTACCACACTACTAGAAGCCAGTTCACTAGTAATGGGCACAGCCAACCCACAGCAGAGAACCAGCAGGGAACTCCAGGGAAGTACGCCTATGACCGATCCCTGAGCAGCAGCACTGGGGTACGACGCATCCTAATTTCCTCCGTGCAATCTCAAATCACTGCTACATTCACAGTACAACATGCTGGAGCCTTGTGCAGCCTGCTGTGGCTCCATCACCACCATCCTATCAGGGATACCCACAACCGGCTGTCAAAGAGTATAGTTACAACCAGCAGTACCCTCCCACGTCCATACCAGTGCTCACCTCATCCCCATCTCTCACAGCTGCACCGACATCAGACCAGAAGCCCTCATCACAGCCTCCTGATCAGCCCCCAGCCCAGCTTCCCAGGGCCATTAGCACCCCATCACTGGGGCTTACTCCAAGCGGTGAAAGGAGCGTCACTCCAGATGAGCTGATGCAGCAGGCAGCTGCGGAGCCCGCTGCACAGCACCATGAGGAGCCCGTCGATGCAATCCATCAAGTCGCAGGCCCAACGAAAGCCCTGCTGAAGCTCTCGGACGCCGTCATGACTGTACAGACCAGTGATCACACGTTCGAGAAGCTGAAGAAGCTCGGGCAAGGGGGATTTGGAACTGTGTGGCTCTGCAGGCGCACGGCCGCGAGAGTGCGACCCACCCCC
>JAUMHD010027105.1:0-35469 GCA_032359135.1 Ulvella scutata
CTCACACAATGAACCTGGCACAACATGATGTGCTGGGCGCTGCTCGTGTGGCGGATCGGGCTGTGTGGGTGCTACAGTCGGGCTGTCTGTCACTGTGCTATGCAGTGAGTCAGACGAGCTCGTCCGCAACAGATCCCCAGCAGCACGACGCCTCTGCACCCGAACTGTCGCAGCAGATGGTTTACGGGTTGACTTGCTTTAGTATATAGCCTCAATCCGCTTCCGAGGCATCTGCGGTCACATTTTCACGCCATGACCGTCACAAAGCAATCTCAAACTATAGCAGTAGGTATTTGTCAGTTCATATTGTAAGTAGGTGTTTGTGCGCTTCTTATATAAGTCACCTGATAAATCATCCTCACACAGCAGGCTGTGCACCTCCGCCCAGCCGAGATCACGCCAAATCATCGCTTCGAATGCATTCTAAATCCAAAAAAATTCCCTTTTTGACTGCTTGGATGGCTTCCTTGTGTGATGTGTGCTGAAGAAATTACTGCAACAAACGTTGCTCTTGCCAAAAGTTTATGGTACAACGTTTCATGCGCCAACACGCGCCAACGCGTACCCAACTTTTAGTATGTAAGTGTCATGGGCTTGATCCTGGTGCGTAAAGCCCCAGCTCTTCGTGGCTCTGGACAGCCATTGTCGTATGGTGAAGCTCCGTTCTGGCACTACAATGAATAACGTGAATTATTGCCGCCACGGAAGCAGCGTAAGTGAACCGGTTTGTTTATTCGGCTCGGCTTTGCGGCATTGGGTCGTGGTGTCCTGAGAGCGGTATTGGATGTCTGGCGAGTAAGCGGGGGTGGGGTGTAGTACTAGCATGCGCAGTAACACTGCAAGTCCATGTATTCGAGAAACCAGGAGACTGGGTCGAAACCTCTTCATTTATAGCCAGTACAGATGCCGAAACCGTTTTCATGTGTTACTAAGCTTTCGGGCGATTTTTCTGCTCGTATCTCCGGAGCTCGAGATGCCGCGGCCGAGTACTCGCTCTTTCGCAACGCTGTAGTTCCTTCCCTTCTAGGTGCGCTCCCATCTCAGGCAAAGCTATATTCTGAACTGTATTGGAGGAACAAAGTTTCAAGATTGTTACCGATGCGCGCCTTGTGAATCACCCGTTCGAAGAGCACCACTCTTCAGTCGGAGGTATGTGTTCTACAACTTGATACTCGGACTCTCGGCATCACGGATGGTACTTACAGTTGCCTTTCTACAATATCACGAGTATGAGGAGGTGAATGACCGCGAGGCTAAACTGGATGTTCGGCATGGAGTCCCGTCGTCAGCAAAGTCTGGTTTTCAAAGTATATTTGCACCGCAGTTCAACGCATGAATATGCAGCAACCTTGCTTTTACCGAAGGAAGAGCAAGGCATGTGTCACGACATCAACTGCTGCCTAGAGGCATATGCTATTTGAGGGCACTATTCCTGCGTCTTCCCAGGCTTTCTCGGAACGTTGTATTGCTTGGGCACAGTACTAGTGACCAACTGCTTCTCACAAGTGCAGGAAGTTGCTTTTCGCGGACCGTGGCAAAGGGCTGTTTCAAGGATGCTCCTTTTGGCCCTTGTGATAGCGCTGTGCCAAGCATGGAGTCACATACCGGACGGGGCATTGCGCTTGCCTGAATTCAACACAATTGACCTGGGAAGCATGCGCTTCAAGGACTTCGTGTTTAGGAATTCTGCTCCTTCAGAAGAACCTTCAGTGGGGATCGAAGTATTTGAACAGGCAGGCAGCATGTTCAACATGCCGGATGTGGATGTTCTCACCACAGACGAGCCCAGTAGATCTACCCAAGTACGACTATCTCAATAACCCAGGCGGGACAAACGACGTGTAGCATGAAAACATCGGAATCTTTCATGCCTTTACCCCCGCACCCTTGTGACTGTGATAGCTGTAGTGCAGACAAGCCGTCAAGCAGTGAGAAGGCAAGAGTCCAATTTTCCAATAGCAAGACCAGATACACAAGCGGCTTTCTACATCTCGATACCGTACAGAGAGACATTTCATGTATGTTGGGAGCGTCTTCAGACTGTCATGATCAGATAGAACTATCTCGGCGGGCATGTAGAGTACTGCATCTCTTAGCCCGTTCACCCAAGACTACAGCACTCACCGCATTGGACATCAATGATGTCAGTGACGCGGATAAATACACCCCTCAGAACCTAAAAGTTTTCTAGCAGTTGTGCTATCCATAGTGTCATCCGAAGCTGTACACTCAAGTTTGCCCAGGGCTTAGAGCCGAGCAGTACAAGCTTAAATAAACCCTTCCAAACGTTGCCTTAAAGGTGGATAGCCGTAGTGACACAAAGCGCGTGAAACCGCGTGACCAGAAGGTTTCTGACCGCCCTGTCTAAAAATAAAATTTGTTTCGGGGACTACGCCATCTAAACATTGAACTGAAATTTCCCAGCAGACCCCTGGATCTGAAGCCATCCTTGTCTCTAAAGTATTAGAAGGTGCCCAGTCAAACTTGTGGGGCACTACATGAAGCATTAACCCATTGTTTGACTCTGCGTGTTGTATCCGTCAGCCTTGCATAGCATGGAACTTCACAACAAGAACGAGCAATCATGCGGGATGATAAAAGAAGCGATAAATCATACATGATTCGAGTTTCGCCTGATTCGTGATATCGCTGACCGTGCCAGCACTAAATATTGGACCGTTGCTATAAAAATAGTTTTTTGGTTGCTCCATTCAAAAGCCCTCTTTAGATAAGTGCTTACATCTACAAGGTCGAAGCTGATCTCAAGGTTCATGTATGTTTTGAACGCCCGGACCTTCCGGGATCACACTGTCAGTTCCAGCTCCACACTCATCTGGCACACGCGACAACAATTTTCACAAGGAAGGCGTGATCCCATTAACCCCCCCCCCCTACCACGCCCCCGTAGGGTATACAGCACTTGTTGCAATGGTTCACCATCTGATCACGAGTTAAAACTTTCATGTACGCAGGAACCCGATCCAGCGCCAGAGCACTCCATTGCCTTCCGGCTCGCAATCGTGTTTTTGGCAACGGCTGTGCTCTTCGCCACTTTCCTGCTTTCGTTTCCGTTCCTTTTCATACTGTCGTTCACGCTGATGGGGCCAATTGCTCTTGGTGGCACACCGGACCTTGATGCGCGTGGTTTCTTCGATACAGTGCATGATGTATTCTTAACAATGTTCTGGTACATTCGAGCAGATGTTGACATGCGTGAAGGCTTCTATGATGACCCTGAGCTTTTTACGGACGCATTGCTGAGGGCGGACGCATTTCAATGTCCAAGAGGTCCTGGAAGTGCACACACTTTCAACCAGAAACTCTCGATGATAGACCAAACAGTCCGAGAATTTGTTGGACCGGTAACGCTGGAGTCTATACGAATTATTACCCCTGTCAACGCCATACTTACTGAACTCCGCGCTATGATGATGTCAATCACCGCCTGGATAATCTCAATCACTGCCAGGATCTCACGAGTTTTCAAGAGAAGGGATGTCGATCAGTCGGCCAGCACTTGAAGTACGAAGAATTGTGCTTTGATTCTGAATCTCAGGTCACTTTTACAGGACGACCCCTGATCCCGATGTCTCGTGACACCCTGTTCTTTGTGGTGCCTCCTGAGACAGCAAGCCTGCTAGTGACAGGGGTTCAGGGTTACGATGGTAGGTAATGACTGATCTGGTGGTGTTCTGAAGATGTGCAAGAGCTGTGGGGGTCGTTGGCGCCCCTGACTGGAAGCACCCATTCCACCAGAACGTAAGATGTCTTGCAGGTAGACAGATATAAATAACACAAAGGTTACATGTTGTGAAACTGCATCCCAATTTGCTACATACATCGGCTTTCTTTGCTAAGAAACTTTTGGTATGCCATGTAAAGGATCAGACAAAGAGCTTATCTATTCCCGGCTGCACCGTAAGGGTCTACAATGAATTCGAGACCGCCGTGTTCCGCGATTTCTCTGCAGTTGCTACAGTTTGCCTGCCACTGCTGTTTGTAGATCTACTTATGCCGAGCCTCTTGTCTTCCCGCATACACGGACAAATGAGCAAAGTATGCTCCTCTTCAGTGAGCAAGTCGGTCACCATAGCTTTTGCTTCATATTCAGGATTCCCCAGCCCCTGCACATAGAGGGTAATGGGTGCGCGAGATCGAAGCTTCTGGTGAAATACGGCTACGCTGTGTTCGTTAGATTTTCTGTATTGATGCCGTGCGGCACAGTGTGGCCTGGGGCTGAAATAGTGGATCAATGTGCAATACTGTGTATCGGAGCCAAAAACGTTCATGTGTTGTTGAAATGCCTTGTCGGTTTCGAGAGATTTCATTGGCTCCAGAACATACATCGGATGCATTTCGGACCTCCCCACCTGTGTTGGATGTCTCGTGGTCACTCCAGCAACCTGCAGGCATATGAACAGTTCCCGGCTACTGTGACCCACTCAATATTCGGGATCGATTCACAATGGAGTCTGTGTGTTGTCACACATTGGTCTGCATATGCATGCCATGTATATGGCCTGTTATCAGTAGGGAAGCTCGAAATTATCCAAACCACTGCTCATCAGACCACTAACATAACACACCCGTATACTAATCACATCCGGGGATCAAATTTGATCAAATTTGGCCGAGTTTGCACCAGATCGAACTGTTCTCATGTCATATATCCGATGACAATGTACATATAATGAAATCTCTCACATCTCTCACACACACTTACATGATAGCTTTCATCTCTCACCTAACATATCTGGCGTAATCCATCACGTATGTACACATCACGTATGTACACATACGTCACATAGAACACATGTAAACAAGTGGTAAGCTATGTTGTATCTACTGTGCTCCACCCCCGCTTCTCGAATACCGGATTCAGGGTACCTCGCCGACATCCATTCTAAAGGCATAACCCGCTACTATAACAGTTGATGGGCATGTATAGTTCCTCTGTGTACTGTGTCGGGTGGCATGGCACTGTTGCATACAGTGGAACACCTGCAATAGCCTCAATCCACTTCCGAGGCATATGCGGGCATGTTAGCACGCCATGAACGTCACAAAGTAATCTCAAAATATATCAATAGGTGTTTGTCCGTTTACATTATCAGTAGGTATTTGTGGGCTCCTTATACATGTCACCTGTTAAATCATCCCCACACAGCAGGCTGTGCAAGTCCGCCCAGCTGATATCACGCCAAATTATCGTTTCGACTGCATTGTTAAACCAATATTTGACCTCTTTGAGTGCTCGATCGGCTTCCTAGTGGGATGTGTGCTGAACATATGACTGAAAGAACACGTAGCCCTTGCCAAAATTGTCGGGCACCATGTACGATGTGCCAACGACAAACCAGCTTTCAGGAGATTATGAGGGTCATGGGCTTGATCCTGGTGCGTAAAGCCCCGGCAACTCTTGGCTACAGACAGTATTGAATGTATGGTGAAGCTCCGTTCTGGCACTACAATGAATAACGTGAATTAGAAGTAATTATTACCGCCACAAAGCCATCTAAGTGGCGCTGAATGTTTTTTTTGTGTGAACATGTTTATTTATTCGGCTCGGCGTTACGGCATTCAGTCGTGGTGCTCTGAAACCAGTATTTGATGTATGACGAGTAAGCAGGGGTGGGGTATAGTAGTATCCCAATCCAAGGAATGCATGCCATCGTTGACATTGTGAGTCTTTCATGTCCATGGCATGAGCACGTGTCGTCGAATAGCGTAAGTCAAAGAGAGAAAATATTTCTTGATGTACACGATTAAACACCCGTACGTTCATACTGTATGAACGCAGCAAAGTGTCGATTCATGCAACATTTTCATGCTGGATACATATCAGCGCAGCAACATACACCCACGATGCGAATCTGAGGCGAGGCTTCCTCTTCCTGCATCTAGACATTACAAAAAGGCTTCATCTCAGACTCATTTCTTGCTCGTGCCATTGTGTTGTCCAGGGCGTAACTTGTACCTTCGTTCGCACCCACTGTGTCGTTCGATGCCTGCCTAAAGATGAGCCATGCGCACCTGTCACGTTCAACTCTGCTGTCTTGCTCTCTTGCCGATGAGGGGGTGTGTATGCGCTTGCCAGACGGCTCAACAGTTTTGGTTGACAATGGTACTGTCGAGAGAAGCGAAACACTCACTGAGTACCTAGCGTCCGCGGGAGGAGGCGAATTCATCATTCCTGTTTCTCCAGATATTTTTGGAGCTTGGCTGTCGCTTGTGGATGAGCTGAAGGGCTCCGAAAATTTGGTGCAGGCCCGTCTTAGTTCGTTGTCAGACGATGAGGTGGTGCTGTACCTACAGGTACTATCCTTTCTGTCACAGCAGCACTATAGTATAGTTTGCATTCCTGTAATTTTAATGCCAGTGTATTCGACATCCCATCATTTCGAACCTTGCCAAGTGACGCAGTGGCGAAGTGGCTCCTTTCAAATTCCCGAGTTTGACATGGCAACCAGTTTGAGCTGAACCAGTAAACCACGATTGTTGTTAGCACTATCAAATATACGGTGACCTCATAACGCCTCATGCCAGAAATAGCCAGTGTTGAGCGGAACGGAAGGCGAGCTTCTGAAATCATGCTATGACCTCGACAAATTTCCTCCCGGCAAACTTCCTTAGGCTACTGGGTCCTCGACATCACCTTTACACCGCATTTGGATCTTGGATTAGGCAATCAAAACTCGGGGCAGAGCAGAAACATAGATATTGAAAAGACATGCTGTGGAGGTGATCACATGTGCTCGAAGAGCTCAAGTGATAGTGAGCACGACAATAGTGCACTCTTGTAGCGCTTTCATAAACAATCCACTTTGATTCCTTCAGAGAAACAGTGTGAAGCTCATGTCAAAAGTTTATGTCTTTCATACTTGCCACAATGAAGGTACACCGTGAATGCCATACCTGCAGAGCTTCATGTTTCCACAACCTTCTTTCTTGCAGGCAGCAGACTTTTTTGCGGACTCAGAAGCATCGAAGTCATTAGCATATACAGCAGCAGCTCGCTTATTTGCAACGCCAGATGATCAGCAACATACAAATGGTGATGATCCCATGCTGGAGGTAAGCACTGTTCCAACTTGTCCCATGCCTTGCACACGTAGGCATGCGAGCTTGAATACAGGCCGTCTTTTTCTACATTGCCGAGGTTCTTCCAAGCTACATTCAATAGTATCCATGCAGATGCTGGCGAGCAGTTTGAATCTTCTTGATATACTTCTACTTGAAGTACTCCGGCTGACTGGGAAGCCCTTGAAATCTTGAATGTGTACTACTGTTGCGCTTCAGATTGTGTTCATATGACTGGGTAGCCGTTGCGATTTACTTAATTTGAGCATTCAGATCTGCGGCGCAGGTGATAGAGCACCTTACAACAGACACAGTGATTGCAATACTTGTGGCAGCCGATGTAAGCTTGGAGCGCCAACTGGGAAGACTGTCTAGAACTCTTCACACCCTGGCCGTGCATGCGTCATTTCCTTCCTTGCGAAGGGAAGGGTCATTGGAGCTTCAGTGCGGCAGCCTGTCGACATCGGCTGTAACCGAAGCACTGGATACTTTCAACGCTATCGCTCAATCCACATCTCTTCCCAGGAACCTGAAGACACTGAAAATCTCTGATGTGCGCATTCGGAGCGGCACCGCCGATGATTCTGCGACCCTTCTTGCGGCTTTGGGACAGGCTGTAGGATCAAGGGCTCTCAGTGTCAGCATTAGCAACTGTGCCATGGGTTCTGACCACATGACACAGCTGATGGCAGATCTCGGAAAAAACTCAACGTTGCGTTCTCTACACCTTTCATATGTGATGTTGTTGGGCCAAGACCAAACAGAGGCTTGCAGAGATCTGCGAGATGTTTTCTCCAACCTGAAGAGCCTTGAGTGCTTGGAGCTAGAGAAGAACGCACTGCTGGTGGATCTGAACGTTCTCTCGCAAGTGGGGACCCTCACATCCCTCACAAGAATATGCATTCCAGATTTCCAGGCAGATGTGTACAGCTTCCCGTATCAGCTGTACAGCACCCTTCTAGTCCTTCCGCGTCTTAGGTCGGTGTGCTTACCATTGGTTCTCAGGAAACAGGACGACAACGTAGCTGCAGCTTGTATATGCCATTTGCAGCATCTATCAAGCTTGTCATTGCTGGAGGCAAAGTCCACTAGATTCCCTGGCATTGAAGAAGTGAATGCTATCCATATGAAGTCCTTGATGCGGGATCTAGCAAAGCTATCGCACCTGCGAACACTTGATGTTTCGAGCTATTCGTTTAGATGGCGTACATGGAGGCAAGGTAGAGAGGGCGAGAAGTTCTTGGCAGCTGCTGTGAAGTGCATGCCTTTCCTGAAGGAAGTGGCAGTATCAGTGTGCAGGATCAGTGACGAAACCATTTGCATCGCTCAATCTCTTCTGCACACTAAATCATGTCAGCAATTGCGGTTCAGAAGCCACAGCTGCAGACCAGTGTCCCAGTTGAGAAAGCTAATAACTCTTTTCTCGCAGTTGCCAGACCTGACAGATCTTGACCTGGACGTTAGATCTTCCAAACTGCAGAGCTGTCGGTCATGGCGCACTGCAGGGCACACTGACCTGCGTCTCGTGCTGGAGCACGAAGATTCTGTAGATGTTCAGCCCGAGCCTCTCGGACAGGTCACGCGACTGTTTATTGGAGACGGGTCCCACTGTTGCTCGGGGGTGTGCCCAGGAGCTTTCCTGGACATATTCGACCCTGTATTGCAGCATCTGCATGTGGACAGCTACCACATACACGGTGTACCAGGGTCAGATTTTGTGGATGCGCTGAATATGCAGACAAGTCTCCGCACCCTTTGCCTGACGCGATTTTCAGTTTCAGCTGAGCATGCTGGTTCACTGGCACGCGCCATCGCTTCCCACAACCTGCTAGAAGATCTGGAACTGCGGCTCCATCGCCATTGTGGGAGCGTGCCTGCAGCGTTTTACAGGAACTTGGCAGTATTGCCTCAGCTGAGGACGTTCACATTAGCAGTTGAATCTGACGATGTCGACAGACCAGCCTGGACCACTCTGGAAACAGATTCTGTGGCAATGGGTCTCCAAGGCATGCATCATCTGAAGTCATTGACTTTCAATGGTTGGTACATTGACTCATCTATCATGATGCGTCTGGCAGCAATCATCTCCACCCTCACTTCCCTGGAAGAACTCTCGTTCACAAACTCCCGCAAAGCATGTAGCATCGAGTTCGCGAGCTCCCAACAGTTTCCTGCTGTCGATCTAGCTTCGTGCTTTAGCTCCCTGCGAAACATACGCGTGTTGCAACTGCGGTCAGTGGGCCTAACCGAGGATGGTCTCCATGTGATCCTACGAGAGCTGATGCATGCAAAGTGCTTGGAGAAGCTGCACATCGAAGCCACTTTGCATGCCGACTCTGCTCATTCTCTTGTCACTCTGCTGAACTATGTTCCGAGCCTGCGAGATGTGGAGGGCATTGGAGCAGATGTTCAGAGTGCATTGACTGTGCTTGAGTTCATTCCACAAACAGACCCCATGCGATGCTTTCAGCTTGCCGAGAGATGCAGATCTGCGTGTGGGGCTTGAATCGACTTCGTGCTCAATTGTGCGTGCCCATTGCCTATTTACATGCGTTTCTACCTCGGTACTCCTCCCCTACTCTTCGGAGTGCTGAGGCTCACTCCCTTTGGGGTTGGCGTGATCCCTGATGGTGGTTTTTCACTGGTCATGTGCTCGGCGTTGGGTGTATACCATGGAGGGTTGATATTTGTCTGTGTTGTGAATGATTTAAGCCGGATACTGGTATCTAAGGACCCTGAGGACCCCCGACCTGTTTGCTTACATAAGTGTACACAGGTTCGTATGTTGCCCACGTAAGAGCCAAACGAGCCACAGACCTGAGTTTCCATCCCCTGATAGCAAGGATGTGGGATCATGCGTGATGAGCGAAAAGCATGATAAATCACCCATGGTCTGGGTTTTCCGTGATTCGTGATTTTCTCCTGGGTTGTTGTTTTCAGTCGCTGAGTGTCCGAGAAGGCTTGTTTGCTTTGCACTTGTCGTGAGAACCAACTTGAAGTTGATTCCAAGGAGGATACTCGCACAATACCCCACCTCAGCACCCAGTGAGCGCAACAGGTCTTCGTTCCAGGTTGTGCACAGCGAGACTAGGAACCGCCTGAAAAAGACCAGGGCACAGACGTTGGTGTATGTGTTTCACCATGTCAGATCCCTCAACAACGTGTCTGTTGCAAAGGAAGAGAAGCTTAGTATGGTAGAGGCAGATGCTGTGATGTCAATGCAGATGTTGACAGATGAGAACGATATCTGCTCCTCGTCCAGAGAGCAGAAAAAAACGAGAAAAGGAGCGAAGTTAGGAATTCAACGTGATAATCACGTTACCCCAAACGTGATCGGGGAAAACTCGAGATAAATCACGCGTGATCAGCTGAAACGTGATTATTGCAAATCATGACGGCCTATCCTTGCTTGATAGCAGTGATACACGATCATATTCGTTGGCTGCGACGGCAAAGCACCACTGGGTGACGGCTGATCGGTGGGGGCGGGGGAAGAAGAAGAGCAGTCCAACTGCTGCGTACTATACATCATATGAGGAGTCAGATGTAAAAAATAGAGGCAGATCAGTGAAAATTAATGGAGTGTAACGATGTGCTGTTTTCGAATCCAGAATTCAAATTGATGTCGGTGCCGAAACTCCTTATTATAGCCTTGCTCATTTTTCTGCAACATCTTGCCGCAAAAGGCCCAAAATTCACTAATACGGTTACTTCCAATTACCATGGGTATGCCAAGGACGGTGACGAGGCAGTTTAGTAAGGGGCCACTTGTGGTTGGCATGGCTGCTGGTGCAACATACCTTGTCTTGCTCCAAATTTGGACTTCGCCTCCAGCACATCGGAGCGAAACATACAACAGTCCACCAAATTCCACAGATATTGAATTTGAACCCGCTGTTTTTTTCATTCACAAGGTACGGTCATAAGCAGCTCAAAACCATCGCAGCAGTCTCTAAGCAGCTGTTCCTGGCCCGGCACCACCGCAATCACTTTTGAGATATAATCTATGTTTGCGCAAACATGTATGCACTCAAGAACAGCTGATTCAGCTGCTCTGCAGGTGAAACGATAGCAATAACGGTAATCACGCTTATGGGAGTCGTTCGGAGTGCTCCCGCCACCATTCTCCTCACCGAGTTTCGTGTTGGATTCACCTTTGGTTCTCACTACTCCTCAGAGCAGGCCAGCCCGTGAATCCCTCTCAGTGCGGACCGCTTGCAGGGCTGGCACTCCCGCCTGCTCAAACATTAGTCAAAACGGTTGTTCACAGCGTATCTTGGATACGGATCAGCTCTCCGTCATGTTAAACAGCGAAGCAAGGCCATAATAGGCGATTTCGCGACCGATATGCATCAATACTTCCATAACAGGTACCCATGTCTGTACAGCTGATTTCAACACCTTCAACAGCGTGTAACCTCCCCACACGATATTCCATGTAGAAAAGCATGTGTTCGGTTCAACAGTATCAATGCGTTCCTTTGCGCTCCACTCTCCGACGCCCTTGTCGATGTATTCGCAATATGAACGTTTGTCGAGCTAGAACTACTGGCACTGCCAGTACACTTGGAAATTTCCAGGTTTCTGGGGGCCCTGGGTAGTGCCAGTCCATGTGTATAACAATTATGTATGCCTCCGGAGACAATACTGGATTCAGTATTATATGCATGTGTAGTACATTGTGTACATACAAAGCGTTATATGGGCCTTCAGTCCACTAGGTCACTGGCCCTACAAGTACGTACTTGTAGGGCCGAGTGTATACACTTGGAAATTTCCAGGTTTCCTTGGACATTTTTTACCGTCGCCTGCCTGTCTGTTGGTACGGTAAGAGCAAACTTTTCCCCCCCTAGGGGGGAAATGTGCGTGATGCGGCCTTGCGAGCCTCTGTATCCATTGTATCATGTCGTTGCAACAAGTATTACATACATCATGCCTGAGCTCAGGGGCGCAAAGCGACACCATTTACACACCACATCCTTACGGAGACAAGTTAAAACCCAGACACAGGCAGTTTGCAGTCGTATGAGTATTGCAGGCTGCAGCTGGACACTTGTAGTTCTGAGCATGCGTGCCCGATTGTGTTGAAAAATCCTTTCCTTACACCTGTGAGCGTCCACACCTGAATACAATTGGGCGCTGCACGCGTATGATTCACGTGCAAATGTGAATATATAGCATATAGTGCAAGAATATATAGCATATTCTTGCACTATGGCTGTGCAAGCATGGCGGGTGCTTGCACAGCCATAGCACACGCCAGTGCAAGGGCTGTCTCAGATGCATCATGTATATCGTGCGATGGTCTACATGATATAGACTTCTTGCTGATGTAGACTACATCAGCAAGTGGGCAGCAGGGGGCTATGCACTATGGGCAGCTGACCTCACCGGTGGGGCCGCGGGATTCTGCAGAACCTTTTGATGGTTCTGTAACAACAGGGGGGTTCCCAGGGGTCCTGTCACAGGACGCCTGTGCATTGCAATGACGGTCATGTTCGATTTTTCCGATTTCCTGTCAAAACTGCCAGAATAGGCGGAAAGTTTCCGTTCCACAGGAAAAATCATTATTAACCGTGCATGCATTGCACAGGGCCCCTGTGAACCCCCCTGTGGTTACATAACCGTCAAAATGATCTCGAGAATCCCGCGGCCCCACAGTGAGGTGAACTGCCCATAGTACAAAGCCACCTTGGGCAGCACCGCATAAATCAACATGGCGATGCCAAGCTTGGCAGCGTGATCTATATACCAGCTGTGTCTATGCTGCAAATTCATGCAGGCTCCTGCGTGTAACACGCCGCTGAAAATGTATTCCAGTTCATTGGGAACTGAAGACTTGGCCGCTGCATAGGTGGATTTGACATGTATCTGATTGGACATGTGATAATCATCACACCGCTCCAGAACCGTTGAATTGAGTCTAATTGCAAGCAAACATGACCTCAGTTCGTTCTACGAAGTTCGATGTTGATGGATATCCAAGGGTGGTGCTTCCCGTTTTCATGGCATGCAGTTGTCGGCACCCGAATGCTTGTGTTGGTGCGCCACATTCGAGCAAGCAAGCACTTTGGCGACAGGATCACCAGCGTTCGGGACTTGTTCTGACACTTCCGTCTATCAGAGTTTTCTCCATAGTTCCACTACAAAAACGGCATGAAACCACAATATTGAGCCCCATGATACATTTAGCCAACTTTACTCCCCCTCGGATTGCAGGTTCTTGACCAGAAGCCGATCATGGGTCGGAACTGGCCAATTCCATGTTGCTATCAGAATGATTTGCATGTGTCTGCACTGGCAAGCGCAAGCAACGCGTACTTCTGTGCTCTGGTAGGCTGCTGTGAAGATACCTAAAACTCCTCTAATTGTCCAGTGTTGTAGATGATGAACTTTTTGTCCTGGATGGTGACCTGATGGAGTTTCTTCTTCTTGACGGGCTTTCCTGTAGCAGCGTTGAGGGCAGAGGTGCTTGCAATGGAGCCGGCGTTATCGCAGAGGTACAGGAAGTGGAGCGCCTCAATATGAGTCTGCACACAAGTGCCCATGCGATGTTATCAACCGTGGGCGTGATCGCTGTCTGAGCCAGAAGGAGCCGTCCTGTACCTCGTCATCCGAGAGGCTCTGGATATGATTTTCATGCTTCCAAGTTTCTCTCCGAACATGCGATATCCAAATCAACAGGTGTTCTGCTATGCCTTGTGGTATGCCGCGTTGCGGCCGGATCTTTCTGCCATGCGAATTCGAACGCTTCGAGCTCGAGTACGATACGTACACAAACCCACCTCACGATATGTATACACGCCCATGCGTCCAAGATTCAAGGCTCAACTATGAAGTGTATATTTTATCATTCTAAGTTGCGCAGCAGGGCTGTTCAACAGATGCAAACGAAAGGGTGGTTTACCTGAAGATCGATGCCATCCTCAACTTTCGACTGCCACTTCCTCTTCAGTAAGAACCCAACCGCTTTACGCAGAATAAGGCCTTGCATGCAGCACATCATCATCACGCAGGACAGGCCGTAGAGCAGCGTGCGAGGGCCACATTTGCATGCAATGCTGCAGCACCCGCAGCAGTTGCAGCATCCTCCGGCATTGTCATCGTCTTCGTCCTCATCGTCGTCAACCTCGTAGGCTTTCTTCTTCACAGCCAGCTTCAGCGGAGCAGGCAGCTCTACAGGGAACTGGGGCCATTTATCCGCGTCTTGATACGGCTGGAGAGTTTCTGCCACTGCACTGGCACCACCACTCTTGCGGGCCTCCAGCGTCTCCTTTAGATGCTGCTCGAAAGATTTTACCTCATGTCCATTGATTGTCTGCTGTGCCATCCTGGAAACGCCCTGGCCGAGCATTTCCACGGACGAGGGCTTCTTACTATCAAACCACCCCATTCTGATCGTTTGCTTCGTGGATGTGAACAGGTTGCCCGTAATACCTATCGGATACGAAACCAGTACTTTTTCATGTCCGCGTGGTAATGGACGATGTACGAAGTGCAACCTCTGAAGGCGATGGGATCTCACGCATGTATACATGCATGCACTTACCTCTGAGATACATGCCAACCACTTACATGCCCATCGCGATAGAATGCATACACAGAGCCCTCCAGGGAGTGAAGCTACGGTAAAAGAATGCTATGCTCGGGTGTTTCTTTCACATGGGTATGCTAAATAATTTGTGTGAAGAAAAAAAGGGATAATGGGATGCTATAGAAATTTGTACACATCTGCACGAAATAGGAACACAAATCGCTACAAGAAAGAAAGGATCGTGCTCGGATGCTGAAGGCGATGATCCATCCGATGCCACTCATTGAGGAGGCATGGGCGATTCATGGCGGACTGCCAAGTACCACTGCATCCATGATACGCGTGCATTACAAAGACATGCAATTATGAATAAAGAAGAAAGCGTGGAATGCTTCGAAGAACACCAACAGCCACAAGACAGGAACAGGAGGCGACTACCATCACAGATACCAGTAGTACAATCCGACAGTCAATCTCCTCTGCATCCCTGTCATCATAAAGCTATCCCAGAAGCGCGTTCAACAGCCGAAACACACCAACAATATGGCAACACATCTACTTCCGCTCAGAGACACTCTTCCATGTACGCAGACCCCCTGCTCTAGCCTCTACCAGGCCCGAAACTGGATCCACTTGCTTGCCTCCCCGAGCATCTATCCTGCCTCCCGACTGTTTCACAAAAGGGGTGACATCACCGCTGACACACTCCACAGCGTTCAGCAAGCTGCCCTGCCCAGAGCATCCGAAGCCCCCCTCTTTGTTGCCCCCGCTGCTGACTTCATGCAGCACAGCAAACGCGCCGTTCCTCGCCGCGACCCCCATGCCACTGTTGTTTTCAAACCGCCCAAAATGCATCACGACCTCACTGCCCGCCTCCACCACGGCCACCCCATCACCGCCACAGTCCACCGCCACACAGTCCCGCAGCTCAGCCTTGGCACCCCCCAAAGCAAGGAAGCCCTGCGTGACGCTGCGGATGACGTTTGTCTTGTCACACGTCAGCAGGCTGCCTGCCTCACTGACCCCGCAACCCAGAGCATCGCCATTGCTGAGAGAGTTCAGCACGCTCAAGCTGCCCCCGGACTCCACCCAGCAGCCCCCTGTGCCGTTGCCGCGCGTCTCACACTCCTGCATCGTCACCTCCGCCTTGCTGCCAGCCAGCACGCCCTTGCCGGCATTATCCACAAACTTGCACTCAGTGATCTCAGCTGTGCTACTGTTCGTGATCTGCAGCCCGTGAGAAGCGTCAGAACGTTCTAGAATGCAGCCCACCAGTGTTGCAGCGCTTGCTTGCAGCCGCATGCAGGGCTCTGCGCACTTGCTGATGGTGCAAGCTTGCAGCTCCACCTGAGCACCGTCCGCGACGTCAACGCCACAGGCCTTGTTGCTGATGAACAGCGAGTCCACTGCGGAGAGCACACTGCCACCTCTCATCGCGCTGCAGCCTGACAAGTTCCCTGCAGGCACTCACCCTCTACCATGACATGCAGACACGCAGCCACCAGTTTGGGAGTTGGGGGGGGGGGGGGGTTAAGCAGGCTCACATGTTACAAGTGGGTCTCTCACCGCCCGTAATTGCGAAGGTAAGGTTTGTGCAGGCGTTGCAGCCACTCACAACAACAACAACAACAACAACACAACAGAGGCATGCAGGCTTCTACGTGGCGAAGCTGTGCAGCATGCAAGGGGTGTGCAGCGCGGGGCCACACCGATGCTCTTGCACTCGACCATCTTGAGCCTGGCCTTCTTCTCCACGCAGAACCCTGCCTGGGTGCACTGCTCAGCCAGGCAGCCCTGTAGTGTCATTCTGGAAGACACATTCGCCAGGAATCCGAAACCCTCCACTCGCACAACAACGTTTTCTGCCACCAGCTTCGTGCCCTCACCAGTAGTGACGCAGCCGTCCGTGTCTGCCTCACACGTGCACTCCACCAGAGACAGCTGCCCCTTGAACGCAGCCTGGTATCCCGACGCGCGGTTGGATGCGGACACACACTGCAGGAGCTTCACCTGCGCCTCGTTACCCACCGCAACACCCGAAATGCCATTCTTTGTGAACTTGCAGGCCAGCGCCTCCACAACCGCGCCATTTCCTTCCACCAGCATCCCGTGGCCCTTGTAGCCACCCTCAAACGCGCACTCAACAAGCTTGACATTGGCCGGCGCCCGCACAGTCACGCAGCTGAACGTGGAGCCGTTCACCACGCAGCCCTTGAGGGACGCAGAGGCCCCCTCAGACACATCAAACGCACAGCCGCGGCAGTCCTGCACAGTCATGTTTTCGAGAACCACGGTGCTACCGGGCTTGGCCACCTCGCAGCCGACGGGCTCGCCGGTGCTGGAGCAGTCCGTGGCTGTCAGCTTGCCGCCCCCAAAGGTGACCTTGAAGCCTGCGGTCCTGTTCCCCTCCGTGTCGCAGTTGGTGGCTACAAGCTCCCCCCCAGCGCACACAAAGGCGCCATCCTGGGCATTGCAAGCGAACAGAGTTCTTTCTGCTGTAGTTGATCCTTTGTTAGACACCCACAGCCCATGCATCATGCGCGAGCCCTCCACAATGCACTCATCCAGCTGCAACTCTGCCCAGTCCTGACAGTACACGCAGCAGTCAACGGCGTTCTTGAAAGTGCTGCGGCTGGCTGTCACCCTGCTGTGCATGGGCAGCAGCTGGCTGTCAGAAGCGTGCGCACTCGGCGATGGCTGTGCGGTGCCAAGGGATGCAGGGCTGCCGGTCGGCAGGTGCCCAGCGGTGGGGATGCTGCCCAGAGGGGGGGTTTCTCGCATGAGCCCCACTGCAGTCACAAGCCCCCTACCGCCCCCCTCAATGGAGCACTCTGAGAGATCTGCAGTTGCGCCGGCCTGCACCACAAGCGCGTACGTGAAGCGGCTGTCCGGGTACTCCAGAGGGCTGCCCGTGTCGTGCACTGAGCAGTTGGAGAGTGCGACAGAGGATCCGCTGTCGCGCACTTCGATGCCGAGCACCGTCTGCGAGCTGCACCGCGTGTTGCTGGCCTCCATGGAGGCTCCTGCATGCATGGGCACATGGGTTTGTTGTCCACAAGTGTATGAAAGGGTCTGTGCACACGTTGGAAAGGCCGGTGACGTGCGCAGCGGCAGCGATGGGGCCGTCTGAGTGGTGTTGGGTGTTTCTCATGGGTGCTTCGTAGGCCCTTGACAGCAAGGACGCACCGGTTTGATGTTGACTCGGTGCGATGAATTTGATTTTTGTTTCCAGCCGTCCTGGCCTGAAGTAAAAAAAGTTGGTTTAAGAAGTGGGTACACAAAGGTATTTGCGCCTGCGCGAAACAAGGCAGTACAGCAACCTTACAAGGATACATTCTACATGCCTGCTTGATGCACACTGATGTTTGTGGCTGCTTCCAAGTCTAGAGCTTGGTTGTGGTGAGATGTGAAGCTCATGCATTGACCTGATCAAGGACGTGCAACCTCATGCTATCACCCGTACCCACCATCGTAAGAAGCAATGATAGCATACATTCTAAGCAAATCTAAAAGTTCCGTGTGTTGAGTTGGTCTGTGACCATGGCGTCAACTGACGGTGCTGCACATGCATGTGTATTTCGCCACTTGTCTTACATGCATGAGATGGTGTTTCACATGCATGAGTATCACATGCATGTGATGCTGCAGCAGCACCGCATGCTGGTGGTTGTGGTAGCGTTATAAACCTGGCTCCAGGTCGCTATTGAGATGTGCGGTGGCCTCGTTCGTGGCTGTGGGGGCGGGGGAGATGCTCCTGAGTCGATCTAATGTGACTGTTAACACAATTGTGGAAATGGTGAAGGGGAAAACAAGCTCGTCAAATGATGCCAACTACACCTCATAATTGGTGCAGATGCAATATGCAACCTCTGTAGTCAGCATGACAAAAATTAATTAGTTGGACGTGACAATCAATAATTGGTTTGTGGGCGTTGTCAGCGAGCATTGAAGTTGTGACATGCGAGCGCAGCGAGGCACCCAGGCGTAGCGTGGGGAGAGGGGCGCATTCTGTCTGCTTGAGGTGTAGGAGCACCTGATGTAAAAGAGCGTGAAAAACAAAAACAATACAGGGAGTGGATGAAGCTGTGCCATGTTCTTCTTGTGATGGTAGGGGGGGCCAGTGGAGGATGAGCGTCTGTGCTCGCAGACGAACTGCATCATGTGCGAGATGTGAAACCCTTTGAGGACATGTTGAGCGAGATGATTGCGCGTTTGTGTGCAGAAGCTGTACTACGCATTGTCGTTTCTATTTGAGACAGCAGGCGCCGTTTTCAAGGCGACGGAGGGACATGCACAGTGTGTGATGTAGCTGCTGATTTCTGCAATGCATGAAAAACAAGTTTTTGCTACTGTGATGTGTGCACATGCCTTCCTGTCTCTGCGGAGGTGTGAATAGAAGGGTAACACATTGCTGTTTTTAGGAGTACAGCCCCAAATGTGAGCCCAAAATACACGAGAAGCACGACTGTCTTGAAACATTGGCCAGTATACTTCTTGTTCAACATAATCCGTCAGCGAGTTTCGCTGACCAAATAAGTGATGAATTAGCACCAGTCAGCGAGTCCGCTGATAACATTAGATCTGTTTGATACATCATCAGCCAGTTGCTGATTTTTTCACAAATAATGTGTGGAGCGTAACAATACCCCTGCGCGGCGCCCCGCTTGAGCACCACGGTTCAAACTCGACGGCCACGAGCCCCGCACCCCAACACAGGCGGCATGCAAAGCACAGATGGGACTCACCGTGATGCACAGCAATACCTTGCTTGCCCCCATGCATGCTGCAGTCCATCAGCTCCACATGCGTGCCGCCACCGCCAGCGTATATGTGTATCTCTTCGCTCTGCTCATGCTTCGACAGGAACCGGCAGCTGCTGAGCTTGGCCTGCGCGCCGCCTGTGACCACCAGCGTGGCGTCCTCAAACACGACCTTCTCAAACTCCCCTCGGCAGCCAGCACCGCTCAGCAGCACCATCCCCCCTGCATGACACCACCCGCTTGCATGCATGCACCCAAATGGACAGGCTCTGGCAGCCGAGACAGCTCTGCGAACTGACTGCCCCAATACTCCCTACCAGCTCCACGCCGCAGCAGTCACAGACACAAAGAAAGCCCCCTTCCAACAGCCCCTGCGTGGCGAGGAGGCAGCCAGCACCCCAGAAGCCGCCCACTATCGATCCGCTTGCAAACAAGCTTTTTTCAAAAAGCTTTCAAGCCCACACGGCCTGTGAGGCACTCCACCTGCGCAGTGATGAGCCAAGCACACTCCGCTAACCTTGAATCTTTGTAGCTTGCCTTCACCGGGCGCATGGCAGTGCTGTAGCATTGAACAGCTACAGCACTGAACTCCACTCTACAACTCTTAGACTCTAGAACTCTACTCCTACTCTACAACTATAATTGGCACAACAACCTAATTGGAACACACAACTCTTGCACGAAGCAGACACATGCGCACCTTGGATGGTGATTGAGCTCAACTTGAAGCTGCTGCAACTCTCAGAAAACGCGATGCAGTCTTGGGCGGACAGGGAGAGGCTGCCGTCGCACACTTCCACACGCGCCTCACACGCGCCCTCGCCGCACCCCAAGGCCCCGCTCGCCGCCGCGCCACTGCCTTCTCCCCCAGCGTCACCAAGCTTGAATGGACACACCGCTGCGTCGGTTGGGCAAGGGCCCAGCTGGAAGAGGCTACTGACGGCGTAATGCATGGAAGGGGGCCCGTTGCTTTCCTCTTGCACCGGCCACACCTCCCCGATGTGCTCTGCCATGCTGTGTGCTGTGGACATGCTTGCTTCAGAAGCTGCTATGCCAAGCTTCGCGTTGTTCAAAGACACCTGCAGAGGCTCCTGAGCCTGAGCCTGGGTGGCGGCCAGCAGGTGTGCCCTCAGCGACAGCAGGTCTGCGTGGCTGCAGCCGGTGGCCGCTGGCGCAGGCATGCGCGGCTGTGCTGTGCCAGGTGGAGAGCTGTGTGCTACCTTGTGATTCCCCTGCAAGAAACATGGCTGCTTTGCGATGCTCCTGAGCAACCACACGGCGGGATGGGGCCGTTTTCTTAGCATGCCATGCTTGCATGGTGCACGGTTCACAGCATGAAATAGTTCATAGTAGGCTGCAGTTATTGGTGCCATGACAACACAATAATTAGATGCACAGAATGATGGAGCAGCCTGTGCAGTCACTGAGCGGGCGCGTGTGCTCATGCAGCCTGCGGTGACACTCTGGACGGCACTTGGCATACCGGCACCCCGGTGGACACAAACGCACAGTTGCTGACATCAATCACAAGAACACACGTTGCTGCAGGTGGCACCCTGAGGCCAGGCCGCATGACCTGGTGGCGCCTTCTCAAACTCCTCTGCCTGTGATGGCAGCGCCCTGGTGGCCACAGGTGCGTCATCACGCATTCCAGCATCGCCTCCAAGCGCAGCACGCTCTGCAGTGGCGTCTGGCAGCTGCTCCACGTCGCTGGAGGGCTCAGGCAGCAGCTCGGAGGCCTCCGCACTCACAGCTTCAGGCCCCACAGCTGCCTTGGGCCCCGGAGAGGACAACGCTGTGAAGGTGTCGGACAAGGCGCCCACCTGCCCTGCAGTGGCTTTGGACGCAGGCACAGCTGCAGGGGACGCTGGGGCCCCCTCGCTGCCCTCCGAAGCGACATCTGGTGCCGCTGCCGCTGCATTGATGTCCATGTCAATGGACGCCTGCGAGTCACAGTCTGGCATGCCAGTGTCACCACAGTCAGCCTGCTCCTGCAGCACAGCTGTACTCTCCGGGCCAGCCGCAGGCGAGTCTGAAACTGGAGCAACTCCGCGGCCTTCCGGCGCTGCCAGAGCAGGCGCCCCTTCTTGTGCGTCACCCTCACTGTCCCCCTGATCTTCACCACCCTCACAGGTCGCTGCAGCTGCACTGTCTGGAGCATCCAGGCTGCCCACATGGTCAAGGCCTGAAGCCCCCTCGAGAGCGCCCAGGAGCCCCCCATCCCCACCCACGTCTTCCACGACGCTCTGAGTTTTGCAACTGCTTGCTGGCCCGGCAGCTACAGTTCCTGGATCTCCAGACTCATCGCCCGAGGCAGCTGTGGCAACAGGCGGAGCACTCTCACCCCCAAGCTCTCCAGCAGCAACATCAGCTGTGACAGATGCCACTGCAACCTCAGGCTCACGTTCGGTCTGCGCCGACGCACCATCCCCAGGAGCACCCTCACCTGAGGACTCCACAGGCTCGATACCCACAGGGCCCCCCTCCACAAGGCCCCCCTCCAGAACCCCCTCCTCCACAGGTGCAGCGCGGACAGGCAGCAAGTCCTCGGCATCAGGTGCCAGAGGCTGTGCAGCAGGCCGCTGCGTGCTGCCAGCCTCCTGCAGCATCTGTGGCTCAGAGGCACGCTCTGCTTGCTCTTCGTCCTCCATGCATGCATCTTCGCTGCCCTCCAGTTGCTCAGCAGCTTCTGCGGGCGGCACATCTGCACCCTGCAATGCATCAGCTGCCTCCGGTTCTAGAATCTCAGCAGCAACAGGTGCCTCTGATGCAGCTTCTGCTCCTGAATCCACTGGTGTTCCATACTGAGGTGCATGTATCTGATCTGCCTCTGCACCCTCCGCCACAGGAGGGCCCTCAGGGGCGCCCCTCTCACCCGGCGGTGAGCCCTGTTCAGGGGGTACAGCACACGACTCAGGCTCTGCAGCCTTAGCAACCTTCACATGCGCTGCAGCTGTAGTGACACGCAGTTGCCGCGCGTCGTCAGCCAGCACCGCCGCCTCGATGCCCGCCACATGCTCTGGCACAGCACCCCCCGCAGCCCCCGTACACTCTTCCGCCGCTTGACTATCATGAGCTGCAGCAACGTCTGGCGTCGCGGCCCTGCACCTTGCGTCATCTGTGGAAGCCACCGGCTGCGTCCCACTGCTGGAACTATTGCGCTTGTCAGCGGCCAGAGGTGAAGCATCAGCCGCCGCCTGGTCCTGCTCTACAATCGCGAGGCTCTCTGCGTCCACAGCGGCATCACTGTGCTGCGGAGAGGCTGCACGGGATGGAGTGGAGGTGGGGGTGTTGCTGGCCTGCGTTGCCGCCCTCTCCGACACCCTCTTCAGAGGATTAGCTTGCATTGCAGATGGGGGCATGCCAGCATACTGCCCTCCTGCTGTCTGCACAGCGTGTTACATTCAAGCAACAATTCAGAGCGTGTGGAGTGAATCGATTCAGTGCGCATGAGGACACGTGTGAGGTGTGTGTATAAAAACGCTCACCGTTCTGAATGATGCAGTCCCTGTCCCCGAGCGACGCATGCTCGCACTGATCCAGGGGTAAACTAGTGCTGCAGTGGGCTGTAGCTTAGCTGCTTGCTTGGATTCGGTGCTTACAGACTCATTCTGGTTGGCTGATGCTACCTGGCGGGTTGGGGAGCCTTTCACGGGAGATGTGATGGTTTCTTCCACCTGCTGTGCTGCTCCCGGCTTGGCCGCAGCTGGCAAGCCGGTAGAACCGTTAGATGCATCCGCGAAAACTGCTTCAGGTTGCATGTTGTGGTTTGACACAACTGCAAGCTCTGGTGGCTCAATGTGGGGAGAATCCGCTGTACTGACATTGGGCTGCTGTATCAGGAGATGTGGAGCATCTGTTTCCTCATGTGTAGCCATATGAACCTTCAAACTGGACCGTGCAAAACCTGCACAATGTGATTCGATTCGCGCTCCTTTGGCCTTGCCATTTTGTTGTGTACAACACCATAGCTGCAGATACGTCTATGCAGGCTGCAACTCGACTTTCAGCAAAGAAACCCGTTCGTGAGCAGGTACAAGGTTCGTTCAATGGCACTTCTGGTGCAAACTAACTGCAGTTTAAACATACTAAAATACTACAGAGTTGCAGCACGAAACATACTAATGGCGTAGCGTGCACATAGCGTGAAGTTGGATACTGTGCGATATCAGTGATGGACCGGTCCATTTAGTCTTCGGAGAATTCGGCCAGATGCACAGTACCCACGAGTAGATAATGGATAGCACTGAAGAAAGACTGAAGATCTCTAACATTGCACAGCTACGTGGGCTGATTACTTTGCGTACAAGGTGCCAAGGCTCGTCTTGCATGTTGTGCTGACGTTACTGTGGTGGAACGTCGGTGTGCCAAACATGTGAATGCTAAGCAGGATGTATCTGATGCCTGGAGCTGACGAGAATGTTCAGCAGTACATCCTGCTTGAGGCGCCAACTTGGTAGAAGTGCACACACGGTTCAGCTTCAGGGACTACGATCATGAGAGTTTTCAACAATCAAACGATCTGTATCTATAGCTTGAGATGTTTCGAGTAGCTAGAAACGTACTTGTTGCAGGCCTGACGTCTCTGGCTTCGACTCGAATCTACAAGCGTCAAAGACCGGTGGCAGTGCATACACGATCAGAATTAACTAGTCCTCCCCGAAAAAAACATTGTCAGTAGCTGCTGCCTCAGTACTGTTGTCTGTTGGGCGGCACACGCGTTCACTCTGGAACTGCGCCTGCTGGGTTAGGATGACAACTGACAACATGCGAAGTATCGATCGAAGCTCGAACGTTGCGAGCTAAGAATACAAGACATCAGCTTTGAGATGCCAACACTATCGCAGCGAGACCGCATTGAGGGCGGTTGTTCCCGAATAGTGATTTTTGCTCAGGAGCGTTAACGTTGTTTTGGAAGATGGGGAATAAAGCCTTTAGTAAAAGGTAGTGAACAGGCATGAACCCAAATAGCCAAAATCAACTAACACACACAATACCCACCACTTCGCTCGAATGGCACAACGTCACCATCACGAAAGTGTTTCCAGCACTCTTAGCCAAACTGCGATGGGGAATAACGCAGTTTTGGGATATTTTTCACCAGTGTGCTTCGAGAGACAGGTGTTGCCCTCTGCAAAGGCAATCAAGGAAGCCTCTGCGCAGGGGTTCTGACGTAGCCTCGTGCTGCGGGCCGTGCTCAGGTAGAGGGTTTGCTGCATCCCACAACTGAGATTGAGTAGGCTTTGCGTACTCTGTTGTCGCCGCTTGTATCCTCCTGGTGTGGGCTGTTATCACTGACGATGCGGTCCTGTTGTATTTGCCTGCAACCTTGTGCGGCGTTCTCTGCAGCCTTTGCGTTTGCCAACCTGGTCCCGTGTGGCCCGGGGGTGTTTGGCATTGTCCCATCGGGGGTGCGGAGGCCGAAGCCCGATTAGTGTTTGTTGTAATTAATTGTCTCTTGCTTGTTGCATGATTCTTTTGTGATGCTCCTGGCATTTCCACTTTGTATCAGTTCGCTAGTTTCCCATGTCTTCGTGCAGTTCCAGCGTCCTTGTCGATGTAACCACAGTTTTGGCCGTTTTTTGGTTCAGTAGTTTAATATCATTATACGGGAACTACGTCAAACTTGGCTTGAGCTTCGGCCTCAGCGACACCAAAAAAAAAGCTATTCGGGAACCACGCCATACCCAAAAATGGGCTAGGGGTGGGACATGGGCATACGCCTTCGGGCCACACGGGACCACGAAGGCAAACACAGAGGCCGCAGAGAACGCCGCACAATATTGCAAGCAAAGACAGGGTCGCCAACAGGGACCGCATCCTCAGCCATAGCAGCGCCAACAAGGGGGTTATGAGCGGAAATGACGGAGTACACCTCAGAACAGACATCAGCCTCACAGTCCCGCAGGAACACAGACGGATCAAGAACCCAAGGGAGTCAATATGTACTCACAGAGACAGGGTCAAAGCAATTCGCGTCACGTGCTGTAAGGAGAGAAATTCGTGCACACCCTTCAGGGGGATCCAGCCGGAGCAAGTCATCCCAGAGGTCATTCGGGTCAGGGCAACTCACTGGAGAAGCTTGACAAGTAAACAGAAAGTGCTGCACACAACGCCAGCACCGCTCCAACGCAGTAAACCCCATACCGGAATTAGGAGGTGCTCCACTCACACAAAGGCCACAGTTTTCTCGATGGCAGAGCCCATGCAGCTCATCCCAGCCCACAGAGTGGCAGTACGGTAGCTTCCCAGACATCACAATGAGAAAGGGGTACACAGTCGGTGCAGCATAGCGAAGCAGGGGCAGTGGGGAAGACCAGATAGTGGGGAAGACCAGATAGTCAGGGAGTCAGGGAGGGGATTGAGATGCGGGGGTGGGGGAGGCCCCCAGGAGCGGCCCCGGCTGGACACATTCCCTGTTGCTGGGTGGGCTGCTGCAGCTGCCTGACGGATGGAAGACACCGAAGCCCGCACGGCGTCGCGAAGCTGTGCATTACTGGCTGGGCCGGGCGCAGAGGCAGCTGGTATAGAAGAAGCGATGCGACGTACCCGAACTTCCCAGGGGTGATCAGCCAGCAGCGAGGAGCGGGCAGCAACACAAAAGCGTGATGACGTCGACCCTGTCGACAGGGCCCCATCAGGATGTTGGGAAGCAACCCGCAAGCGCTCCGAGTACCGGGCATGGGCAATATCACACGCAGTGTCAGCAGGGACAACGCCGCACACGGACAGCAGCACGTCAGGGGAAACACATGCCACCCGGGTCCATGCGGGCTCGCCGGACAAGAAGGTGATACCGCAGGCCAGGGGGCAGGCGGTCAACAACAAGTCGGAAGAAAAAAAAGTTCGTCAAATGGTTGCACCGGTGTCGAAACCGCAGCCCCGTTTCGTCGCCGCTTCTTAGTGCCAGAGGCAGTAGGCCCCACACCTCCATACCATGCTCTAGCACCGGCCTGATTACATTATAGATTATTCGTAGTTTAACTTCCACACTGATGCGTGGCGAAGGAAGCACTGCAGCTGGTCGCCACGAGTGGAAGGCACCCACGCCTTTGCGAAGAGCAGCGGCCACAAGCATGTCCCATGTCCACGAGGAATTCAGCCCAGTTGTTTGACCTCCGTGGCAACCATGAGAGGTGCATCACCCCAGGTGAAGACCGGGGAGCCTGACGCGGCAAGTACAGCCGGAGGCCCAACCAAGAGTACATGGCTCTTCTCAGTGTTTGCTTGGCAACCTCGCGTGTCGCCGTATTGCATCATAGAATTTACTGTACACTGTAGCCCGACCTATGCGGCAGAACACCCCGCTTTGTCGTCTGCATAAGCTTGAACTGCAAGGACAGCGGCCCCGACAGAGAGCCCAACGCTAGAGCGGTCCTCCTGCACACTCTGGCTGAGACCATCGATGACGGCAGCAGACAGGAAGGGCGACAGGGGGAAATCCTGTGCCACCCCGCTGTGAACCTTCAGCGGCTCTGAAAGTGTACATCCACTGACACCCGCGCAGAGCACCGTTGATAGAGAGCATCTATAAGGCGCCACAGCTTTCCGTTCACACCTTTGTGCGCCAAACGATCTAGGAACGCTGCATGCATCACTCTGTCATAAGGTTTGCTCCAGTCTAAGAAAAAGAGGCAGGCCAGCTCTTGTGAGGAAATTGCCCAATTTCTGGGACTTTGGTCCTAAATAATGAACTTTGATATGAACTATGAACGTTGAACGTCCTGAGCTTTGCTCTTGGACCCACGGGTTGGCGCTTGCGCCTCCGGCGGCTTGACTGTGTCAGTAGCGGTTGCGTTGCGCCGTGTTGTTCTGATCTCTGTGAGACTCTGAATTGATGAACAAGTGGGCTGTTTCCCTACAGCGGTTGAATGCATGATCCTAGTCAGAAGGTTCTGACATGCTGGGAGATTTCCTGCTGTAACGAGGGATTTGAATCCACCTCATTCAGGGTGTGTGCAAATGCTTGCTCATTTGAGAATTGCAGCACCATTGTACATTCAGGCGCTTGTCTTGAGGGTATTTAAGGGCCTGGCTCTGGTGTTGATGACAGCTTACCAGTGAGCCTCTATTCTCACTACTGCGTTTCTGTTAACACGCTGCATAGGTGTCATAGAGGCATGTTGTGTTGCCTTACAGCTCCCCACGTTGCACCCTAGGGCGCACTGCGGCATCCAAGGAGAAAAGAGCACCCGCAGTACCACGCCCTGGCCGGAAGCCGTATTGGTGGTTATGCAGGGGTACATGCGGCGTGACGCGGTGTAGGAGCATGATAGTGAATAGCTTGGTAATCGCCGTCAGGAGGGTGAGCCCCCGATAGTTGGAGCATTGGGTAAGGTCACCAGATTTCGGTATCAAGACCAAGAGGGCCTCACGCTAGTTAGTGGGGACACATTCTAGAGCCAGGACAAGGTTCATTAGTGCCAGCAAAAGCTGCCTCCCTTGCTTGCCGGAGTATTTCAAAACTCGATCTGCAGGGCGTCATGACCAGGGGCTTTGTGGTTCTTCATGCGGGACAGGGCACGGATGAGCTCCTCCATGTGGAAGGGAACCTCCATATCAGACGAGTCAGCCAGGCTTGCGCAGCGCAGGCGCTGTACTGTGGCCATAGATGGGCTAACGCGATGGCGAGCGATCGTGTTTTCCCCCAATCGTGCCCCAATGGCCGCGTTGCATTTCACATCGCGTTCAGAATCGCGTTCGAGATATGGGGGCTGCTCTGGGATGAATATCTCTCACTGTTGTGTTGTAGTTTGACCACAGTCACAGCACATGTAAGGTCAGCAATTACAACGAAACAAACACAGCACATAGAAAACCTCAGTAATCAATCAAATCGGGCTCCTCCTCGCCCTCTGCATTGTAAACATCACCACAATAATTGCAAGACGACACATTATATTTGCCTGACTTGCTGCCTGGCTCGTACCCGAAATGATCCAGTACAGAATCAGAATCTGTGCTCTTGCGCTTCAAATGCGACACGACTGCGCCCTGACACAAGCATAACATATCTGGTACAAAGGATGGGCACAAGCCAGTGGTTTTGTATGCGCAGCGGCAGAGTAAGCGCGATGCGTGATGATCACGCTGCTTAGTGATCGCGGGCCCGATTACGCGATTCACGATCATCACGCAAAAGCTGAATCGGGCCCGATTAATCGCAATTTTTTGTCATATCTCGCGATCAGCCCATGTATGACTGTGGCACTGCTGTACTGGCGCTCTTTCTGCTCCTGGCGCGAAACGGGGGCAGGCGCGCGAAGAAGGTCACGATAGTACGCAGTCAAGACGCCCACTTCGTGGCACGCGGCACAAGGGTGGAACATTCGTATCATGGCTATCTTCATTGACTACCTGTCAGTGGCTGTAGCCAGATTAATTAGCTTATGTCTTGGTCACCCCACAAATTCATGAATTGTTAAGCTGCGCCGTTTTTATTCTAACGCTTTTCGCAACATGGCGATCCCAACTACAATTTTTGAGGCCAAACGCTACATTTGGAAAATCAGGCAACTGACTGACTTGCCGGATGGAGCTGAAACCTGTTCTCTGAGTTTTGCATGAATGGGCACGACACGATTCCCAGCGCGTTATATGAGAAACGAGCGAACAGTCACAGGCATTGAAAAACCAGCATGCAAGTCATCAGCCGAAGTTCACAGTTGCGTTGAGAAACCATTTTTCATAGACACTGTGGTATGTTACAAGACGAAGATGCACTTGCTGATACCACCAGCAATACTGGGAAAAGGTGCACCAAACTGCGCCACCAATGGCATGGTGGTTGATGTCGTGGGTTTGCGACGTAAAGTGCAAGTGCAACCTGTTATTCTGCACATGCTCAGGTATCCCCTCTTAACACTTGATGGTCCACTCAGCTCTGGTTCTGCCCACGGGTGAAGCATTTGCACCTTCACCGCAGCGCACAGTCAGCAACCTCCTGCAGCGCGGCAGCCCCGCTGCGACTCTCAGTGGTGCAGACGGCCTTGCACTTTCGAGTGTCATAGGAACCAGGGCATCAGCTGGTACACACCGTCCCTGCGCCTACTGGTATAGCTACGCAATGTTGATTCCTTGACCAGCCAGCGCCATTGGGGGCCAGGATACTGAGTTGAACCGCGCATCAGGCGCGACCATCGCTGCCTCAAACGCGGGCACACAATCCCAGCAGTCCATGAAAGCACCGTCTCTAACGCTGTAAGGGGTGGCATCCAAGCTTGCGCAGCACCTGACATGCATGCTGGTGCCCATGCCCGAACACGCGAAACTGCTGTCGTCATTTAGAGACGCATGCACACCGAAAATGGCCCCGTTAGCTCCATCATCCACCAAAATTCCGTTTTTGGAACAACACATGACGGTCCCTCCAGCCATTCGCAACTGGGTCCCTTCGCCTCTTGCACCACAGCCGATGGAATCACCGCTGCTTGAGCAGTTTCGCAGAACGAGATGCCCACAGCTCTGCGTCCAGTAACCAGCAACACCGTTGCCACCTGCCTTGCAGTTTTCTAAAATGAGCCGACCAGCCTGAAACACTCCGGCACCGGCCTCGCTATTGCCCATGAGATAACAGTCATAAGCTGCTGCTCGGCTGTTCTCCCCGGACACCTCCACGCCGTGGCGGATTTTTGCGTCCTTGATCGTGCAGCCTCTCGCCAGCACATGAGCGCCGTCAACAACCACGAGTCCACTGAATGCGCTCTCAAGAACACTGCAGTGCACAAGCTCGGATGCAGCTTGATTGAACACTTGCACCCCGCGCTCTGTACTTCTCCGCACTACAGAATGCGAAGCACGGAGCATGCTGTTGCTTCCACTCGCTCCGAATCCAATCCTGTCACCATCACTCTCGCAATCCGTTAGTGTCATCTCGCCCCCCGCTTGTACCCAGTACCCGGAATGCTGATTGCTGTGTGAGGTGCAGTTGGCAAGAAATAGTTTTCCCCCATCGTAAACCCCTGCCCCGGACTGCTTATTCCTTGACAAGCTGCACCGGTCTGCGTGTGCGCTGCTGTTATCTCCCGCGACTACTATGCCGTGGTGTGTCAGGGCGTGCTCAAACACACATCCATCTGCTACCACCTTTCCCTCAGCTATCACCAGAAGCCCACAACCTTCACATTCCGAAATGGAACAATCTGTGAGCTCTGCTTTTCCTTCGTCAAAGATATCCATCCCGTTTCTAGTGCTTCGGGCGACGGTCACTCCACGCGCAACCAATTCGCTGCCCTTCCCACAAGCACCACACCCAGTAGTGTCTTGGTCACTAGTGCAGTCAATAAGCTCCAGATTTCCACTTCCCTGCGCCCAGAAACCAGAAGATTCGTTTCCTTGAGACTGGCATGCTCTTAGTTCCATGAAACCTCCGCCATAAACGCCAGCCCCCGACTGCTTATTCCGGGCAAATGTGCAATCTGTAGCTGTTACGGAGGTACCAGCACCGTCAACGCTTAGACCATGAAAGAAAAGCGATCCGGTCATCGCGCACTTGGTAAACATCGCCACTGACGTGTTCGACACGTTGGCGCCAGACGCCAAGCAGGTGGACATCTCGCAATCGTAAGCATCGATCATCGAACCGTACTCAGCACACATGCCAGTTTCAGCGTTCATCACACTCACCTCAGAGAACAGACCAGAACTTTCGTTTCTCAGAACGACGCCTGAGCAAAAAGTTTCGACTTTTCCTTCATCGTTCGGTGTTGCATCCGCGTTTGAGTACTTCTTGCCCATCCCACCTACATGGCACCGTTGAAGCAGGAGCTTAGAGCCCTTGCCTTGTGCCTCAAGGCCAGAAACTTCAATTCCATTGCATTTTATGTCCAAGCCCCACATAAATCCACCCTGCACTACCGAGACCCCCTGCAGACCACCCTCCATCTTCACTCCCCTTGCCATCACGGTCGATCCCGGACCATGGACGAATATACTCACCCCTGTTCCTTTGTCCGTGCTACAGTTGAACATGGCGCTGTCAACCTCAACTGTAGCGCCATCCAACACAACCAGTGTGCTGTGTTGAAATTTGACGTTGCGGAGGCACACTGTGCAGCCCACCCCTGAAGCCACCACGATCCCTCCTGCATTTCAATCCAGTATGTCACCTATCAGCCTTGCATGAGATGCCATCCGTTCTTGCAGCCAGTGGGGCAAACATGTTCAGGAGATATGACAAGCACATGCAGATCGGTGCCGTACCCATGAAATTCACATCCGTGATGAGCAGGTCTTGGCATGTCTCGTCCAAAACTATGCACTGGTTGCTTTGCAAACAGAGCCTCGCAGACGACACCACTTTGTTGCCCCCCTGGATGCAACATATCATAGCATCGTGGACACGAGCACGAAGTTGGAATAGACCGTTCTTTACATCATCTTTCGAAACCTCGCTCTGCTGTGGCCACAACTGAGCATCTTGCCATTGTCGTTCTAGTGAACTTTGGTCGTTCGAGGTAATTGAGTATTTGCGGTTGCCAAACGCTGCCCTTGATCCAGACGACAAGTGAGAAACATAGGAGCAGAATGTCTCCACATCAACAACGTCTTCAATAGCCTGTATATGGATACGACATGTATTTTCACGTGGTTTATACTCGCAGAATTTATTGTATCAGACAAATATAACACTGCACATATCCAGTAGTTCAAGCTTGCACAGGAGTGCTCACCCTCGAGATTCCCTCTGTAAGGTCTATATTCAATATATCCTGTGCTGGAAGGTCCTCTTCCATTCGATGTGATGTTTTAGTGTTTGGTGTGTTACACCCGCCTGCTAGTGTGCCAATATCCGACTGCCTGTTACAGAACCTCTTCTGCAAACTCTCCTGCAAACAATGACGATATTAACAGGAAACGGTTCTTGGGTTTTCCTAGTACTTTCAGGATTATGCGTTGGAATCGAATACTCTTCTTTAGAGAGCGCGCTTCTCACAGTATCGCATCGGATCCATATCCTCCACCACTTTGTGTCTACATAGAGGTATAGCAACTCGGAGCATGTCTTCAGCTAACGAATCGAAGCTTAACAAGTCGATTGGCGTTGTGCGGCAGCTTCTGTTTTTCAACTGGCATGGGGTACGCGAGATAGTGAGCCCTACTGCCTCGTCGTGGAATATCAAGCGCTTGCCAGACGCAACGGAGTGTACGAGTTGCAGCATTCGATGAATCATGGTAATATGGCTGGATCAACATTTACGCAGTCCGATAATCTGTTCTTCGCGGAACAGCCTCGACTTAGCAAGTGGGCAAATTTAAACTGCAGACCTGCTGTATCAATGTTATAACATTTCAGCTATTAGCAAGAAGAACGTATGGGCATGAGAGAGGCATAGTTATAACTTGAAGAAGGACGCGCGTTTTGTACGCCACATCCAGTGTCTCCAAACACCATCGGCTCCACGGGCAAAATTCGAGTACAAGGGCTGAGAAATTCGATTAAGAAGTTCTTACGAGCATTTTCTTAATGAAAGTAGCTCACCTTTCTATTCCTTCTGATGATCTGGCGAAACCTCGTCAGGAGGCGTCGCGGGGTTGCTGCGAAGGAACGGATGGTGCCAACGCGCAAACCTGCAATAACGAAGAATACTAGCGAGGATTAATGTACTCGGCTGCACAAGGGAAACTCCTCTAAACAGAGAAAGAGTGCTGCGCAAACTCGTTGGATATCACGGATTGAAACGTTCTGAAGATACTCGATGGAGAGTGTAGCCTCTGGAAAGTGTCAGTGGTGAAGATTGCAGTTTTTTGGGGGGAATTGATATACCCTGATTTGCGCGTGCTAGCCTCTTTGAAAGTTGGCTTATTCATCTCCCGCGATCTGACGTGGCCGGGATGGGCTGGAATTCTGTGATAGCATTCCGACACAAGCATCCAAAGGGACGTTGGCCGGACACTGAAGTGACCTTAGCTCGCCCATGGCATCATGATGGAGTAGTAAGAACATTTTCACCACTTCACTGAATGTTAGATGTTCAACTGGCTAGCTTGGGAGGAAATTGAAATGAGAATATTGTTTTCACGTTGCCTCAGAGTCTGACAATGGTGGCTCGCGTGATCTCACTAAATCACCACCGCAAGGTGCACCAGAAACGCACTTCAACGACTAGCTTTGGTCATAGATCACTTCACAGCTGCTTCTCATTTCCAGCCGAGTGATGTGGGAAACCTCGCAATGTGTGGAAACCAGCGGGTCCACAAACGTCTGCACGCTCACTGGTATGACACGTTCGATTGAGTGCTGATTGTTCGTTCCTGCAGGTGTCAAACTGCGTTGATTGCACTGGAATCACGTATGAGTGGTTGCACATTGACTCAAACCCACCTTGCATACTCGCTGCTTGGCGTCACATGCAAGATTGACCCAAGCCGGTAGGAAAGGAAACATTGTTGTCGAAGGAAGAAAGTAAGGCAGCTCGCTTCGTTTCCGACAATGTAATATTCATTCGAAATGGTGTGTGGGTGTGATGTCCCACTTCAGCACATGCTGTAATGTACTGGTTTGGTGGCACTGTATTCCGTCGGCACTATCGCAGATGGATACGACTCTTTGGCCCATATAAGCTATGAACGATTGGTTGTGATGCAACCTGGCCATTTCGGTGGTTTCCCTTCACCAGCCTGCTTGCCTCGAAACGTATCCACATATAGATGCACCAAAATCAACCTGCAGACAAAACTGGTCTCCCAAGATGAGTTGTTTCGAAGCACTGTAATGCTTGGTTTTCATAAGTCTTCACTGATCAATACTCGAAAGGTAAACGCCTTCGCGCCCTGCACGCGGGTCATGATCAGCCCTTTAGTGTGCGGAATGACAGGTGTGTGTGCTCTGCAGAATCTCTTGCTGAGTGCACACCGCTTGAGGGCTGCCTGACAATAGTTAACGCCTGTGGCAGCCCAACGTCACTTACATTCCTTGTAATTAGCACGCTCAGCGAGATTTCCAGGACTATTCCTTCTTCGTTAAGTTGTAACGTTACCACGTTTACAATGTCGTTGACAAGACCAAGATGATTTTGTACGATCTGTGTTCCCTAAGGCAACTAGATTAGAGCAGTTTGTTGCTGCGCATGGAGGGACGTAAATTTCTTAATTTGGCACTAATCTACGTTTTTCTTCTCGGTATGTGCTCTTTTTTCCTGTAGCAAAATCTTTGCACTTTAAATATGTGTGCATCCGAAGGTCGACACCATGAACAGCCTTACACTAGCACGCTGTTAGTTTAGTGGCGCAACGTTTGGATACAGACTTTGACAACGTTTTTTGCCTTTTTGACACCGTTCTGACTGAGCTTCGATGTTGTTGACAGATGTGACAGATCATGTCATAGTTGACTGCACATTTAGCTCCAGGCCCTAGAGGGCTGGGGGACAAGGACCATTTCCCGCATCAAATTGGCGAGTTTGGGCATGCTGGGTTCCACTGCGGTGTCAAAACCGAAAAAGTTCACGTATACATTAGATTGACAGGGCCACATTGTGCTTGGATGCAGACGCACCTCATGTCAGGTTGGGAGCCTGACTTGCAACTGACAAGCTGTCAACGTAGACTGGCAGTGCCTGCTCTCTCTGCACCGCAGCCTCATAGTTCTCTGTGAAGTTAGTGCAAAAAAGGCGCCGGCAAGCTTCGTGCAACTTCCTCGGTCTATAGTATTCACTGTGCATGTGAAGAGGGTTGCTGAGGCGCCTGCAGATAAATTTTATGCGAATAATGTTACAGCCGTCCACACCTCGAGCACACTCCCAACTGACGTCTAGCACATAGTTGAGGGTAAAACGTGCTGGCATAACAGTCGGTTCAGCATTTGGCGCCCCAGGATTGGAGCCGTAGTGGGTTCAGCCACGTAGTTTCCACAACATGTCATCACCTACTCAACGCACCACTGTTGGCACCGATCTCCTTCCTCTCAATAACCGCGTCTAAAAACTCTTCAGTGTTCATGTCTGTTGTTATTAGCTTCAAACCTTTTACAAACCGGAAAGGTAGTAAATAGGCATGAACCCAAATAACCGAAATCAACCTAACACAAAACATCCACCACTTCACTCGAATGGCACAACAGCACCATCACGAAAGTCTTTCCCAGCACTCTTAGCC